>JAHHZJ010002108.1:0-28497 GCA_021437245.1 Aegilops speltoides
AGTTTAGGAGATGTATCACTAACCGAGCACGGATCATCATCATAACCTCATCCCTTTTAATAGTATTGGCTTTCCTATGGACTCAATGTGATCTTGGATCACTAAACCAAAAATGGAGTCTTGAGCTTTTGCCAATGCTTGCCTTAGCATTTGAGGGTCCACTTCTTGAGTCCTTGCCATACCCATATCCTTGAACTTTACGAAATGATTCTCAAGTAACTATTAGTTCAATGATATATATGTTGTTATTAATTACCAAAACCACCGGGGATTAGTTGCACTTTCAATCTCCCCTTTTTGGTAATTGATGACAACATATAGATCAAACTTTGACAAAGGATATAATCAATGAATAATATAAATAGCTTTGAGAAGTATGTGATAAGCAAGAGCTCCCCTAAATTTGTGCATTATTTAAGATTTGCGTTTGAATGCAAATGCCAATCGATTAGGATCATGGGTCACTCTTCCATGTCACATACATCTTGGTGGGCGCACAAAATGATAAGAATGAACAGCATGCACCCAATCACCAAGACATGAGTAAATGGTCATACAAGATAGGAATAGCATATGATAAGCATTAAGCACACATTAAAGCATAATGCGACCAAGCACTCATTAAGGTAGAATGAAGCGTAGTATCAAACACCTTTGAATGTCTAAAACCAAAAGTATTTCAAAGAAACCATAAAAGAAGCGAAAGAAAAAGCGCAAGACCTCTCTCTCTCGAAGTCCTATGATCTATACAATTTCCCCCTTTGGCAACAAGTTACCAAAAGTTCGAAAAGGCATAGAGCTAAGCATCACTTTGGGGACTCTGCTGGCGGCTCCGTGCAGGTTGATGTCGGAGTGGATAAGCGACATCGGCGAACTTGGTGATGTACTGTCTTTGGAGGAGTGTCCTTTGGAGCTGGAGTGGAGTAGAATGCTTCTTTGGGCTGTGGGAGTCTTTGGTGTAGTCACAGTGTCGATCCTTTGGAATAGCGGTGATCGAGGTCTGTGGGAGCCGGGCGATCTGTTGATAAGCATCTGGACTAAGTCATCTGCATCTCACGCATAAGCTCTTCCTTCTCCGCTTTGCTTCCTCAATGTCGCCTCAAGCTTGTTGTGATCACTTGCACTTGATCGACTTCACATCGAGGCGTGGATCTTGTCCTCAACAATCCTCTCTAAGCTCTCCACGAGGCTGTACAATCTGGCGGGCATTGTTCAATCCTTTGGTAGCTTCAAGAATCTGCTCTCGAAGCTCTTTGGTTTAGGCTGCTGCTTCTTTGCTTCCTGTCGACTTTGGCTTTCTTGGACTTCAATCTTGGCTTGACCTCAACGGATGTCGGATCCTCCTCATCCATCATAACAACATTGTCCTCATGCTCTGGTGCAGCGGTAAATGTGCTCTATCCAACAAGAATGTGCCCGTGCCAAACTTGGCATTGATAAGCATTTGAATCTGGGGCAAATCCACGACCTTTTACGGTCATGCAGTCCTCTTAATGGTTTCTACCATCAAGTCCATCACCTTGAAAGGTGCTTTCTCATCAAGTATATGCAACATGTTGATAGAGTATCCTCGATCATCGATGATCTCGGACTTGGGCATCAAGGTATGCCTCAATATGGTATTAGTGGTAGGTAGGCTGCCTCGAGATAATAAGGCGAGCTTCGATTCCCAAATCCTTCTTGGAACCTCTTTGTACATGTTCTTCATGGATTCATGATTCTTCTTTGGAATCCCATATACATCAATGTCATCCTCTCGTTGCCTTTGGAGCATTGAATTTCTGCCCATTCTTCAGAAGAAGAAAATCTTTGACCTTGATCATCCATACAATCTTTCCATCGGGTAGAAATGGTGTGGCATAAAATTGCATAATCATCTCATCGTTCCAATTGGTGAACTTCGACCTACAAAGTCTGCAACACCACAGCGGTGAAACTTTCATGCACATGTGGAAAGAAATCTCTGTGCTCTTATTTCAATGTACTTCCGTCAACATATCTTGTATGCTGCGACTATGGGCTTCTTGTCCATCGGCCGGTCTCATAGAAGTCTTCTGCTCTCGGTGTGAAACACAGGGATCTATACAGTTCTTCTCCTCACGGCATATGGGTGAGATTGTCTCCATAGCTTTGAGACCTCTATCTTTCCTTGCTTTCATATCCTCGGCTTGAGGATGAGCATCATATGTAGTGGCAGTTTTTGGAAGTTTCAGCAAAACTGGTCCTTCACCATCGACTCGTGGTGGCACATCATCTTTGTTCTTTTAGAAGCTGGAATGTTCTGTTGTCTTCTTGGGCTTGGCGGCGGCTTTCTTTGGAGCTGCCTTAGTGGAGCAGTTGCTTGGGCTTTGAAGTGGCTCCGGCCTTAATGGCATCACCCATGAGCTTAGGCACGAGGAGGCTGGGGTGCTTCCTCATCCTCATCTTCTTCTTGCATCATCATGCACTAACCTCTTTCTCTTGGAGGTTTTCTTCACTTTGCTTGCATTGCCTCTCCCAAATTCAGCTTCTTAGCAGGTTGGCTTCACTTTCTTTGGTGCCCTTCTTAGTCTGTGACCTTGTGGCTCTTTGGCAACAACCTTCCTCTTAGGCTTTGAGGTCACCTCTTCCTCAATGACAAAATCTGAGTCTTCATCATCTAAGTTCCTTTTCTTTCTAGCCACGGTGGCTGCGGAAGCAAACCACTTGGTGTACTCCTCTCACCATCATCGATGAGCTGCTAGGATCGGGACTAGTGCCTACCTCTGGAATATCTGCAATGGGTGACTCGACACTGTACATATCCGGCATCGACATGGTGACAACTTGTGAATAGATAAGGTGTGGCGGAGAAGAAAGTCATCACAAATGCGAAGTTTTGCAAAAAATGAGTTCAAATTCTAGTATTAGGTTTTCACGAAGACATTTGGTCGGAGGAGTTTAAGATTGGTGAATCCGAAGTGTTTAAGCGAAGCTTAGCACACCACTTTCGGTTGGACGAAGTGGGTTTCGATCTGCCGAAAACACTAGGGTTTCCAGAATCGTCATTTCGGTCACACCGATTTGCACAACTTGGTTGGACGAAGGTGCGTGCAATGGCCATAGGCCGTCGGTCATACCGAAAATGTAACATCGGTCTCACCGAGATATTTCGGGAAACCTAACCTAAAACTTTTACTCGAATCTAGTCCAAGCGAACTAATCGGTATGCGAGAAGATTTCAATCATGGCAAGATTCAAGGCAAAAGCGTGCATTGAATGGAGATGGGAACACGAGTGGGATCAAAACTCACCTAACTTGGTGGAGTTTTCTCTGGCGACAACGACGGAGAAGATGTCCGTTGGCGGTGGCGGAGACCTGCGGCGCCTGACTGCGGCACGCGGCGATCCGGAGACCAAGCGGCGGCGGCAAAGGGTGGGAAAGCGTTTGAAGGAGAAATCAGCAGCGGCCCTCGGATATATACCCCTTCTTGTCGGTGGGACGAGTTGTAAAACTTCGGTGGCAAGATGGATCTTGCTAAGCGATTATGACTTGATCACGCCGAAAATCACAACTTCGGTTTCACCGGGTGAAAACCTAGATCGTCAAATGCTTTCGGTTTGACGAGTTTGAGTGAGTTAGTCGGCGAAATCATTAGAAGGTTTTGGAAGTTAGCCTTTGACGGATCGGTGGCTCAGTGCTCCTCACGGAGGTCGAAAATGACTTCGTTCAAAATTTGTGATGTAAGCATGAATAGAATTTGAGACAAGAAAGCATAGATAGCTAGGGGAGGTACTTAGGCATTCTTGTCCATCCATTTGTCGGAAAAATCAAAAGCGACCAAAACAACAAATGGATGTCCTCGAATGGATAAAATCATGCATCCAACATGCTCACACAATAAGATAGCAAATGAAATATGTGTCAAACATGCACAATCAAAACTCTAGCTACTATCACACAATTTGTCGATGACTAGGTCATCTTTATATGAGTATATTGACTTAGGAGCCAAATGAGAACATTTGATCATAGGTCATACTCATCATTTAAGCACAAGTGGGGTTACCACTTTTACATAAAGCATTGATGTGTTCACATCATTTGAAGATGCTTTAGCTCAATTTTTTGAAAAGCTCCCCTAGATGTGAGAACCCTTTTAAAGGTCAAACTAACCTTGGGTTGTCGTAGAAGACTTCATGTAGATGTTGAAGATGTGGATGCTCAATGTTGATGGAGATCATCAAGAGTTGGGAGCAATCCTTTGGATTGGGCACTTTCAATACCTACATGGGTTAGTCCACAAGGAACAAACAAGGATATCCATGGACATAGATTGAAGTTCACAATAGATGATGTCCATGAAAGCAATGATTACCTTGTCCCTTGACTTACCAACAAGAGGGTTTGTGACTCCATGAACTAGTGCAATGTGGAAGTTGATTGCACAAGTTTTTGCCAAAAGAATGTGAGTGAAGTATGTTGGCGGAGTCACCCTCAAGAACTCTCTAGTTCTTCTTCTTGGGATCCACATCATCTTGATGGGAATCCTTGGGTTTGTAGTTGAGCTTGGAAGTAGAACTTGGTTTCCTTGGGAGCCACTTGACCATGGCTTGAGGTGCTTCAACAAATGCATCAATCTCCTCTTGATGCTTGTCCTTGCCTTTTAGCTTGTGGTCTTGTGGTGGAAGGTCATCTTGTGCTTGTTCCACATTGGAAGAAGTAGGATCATACTTCTCCTTTTGAGAAACAAAGCTGGGAGTAGGATATTGACCTTCTTCCCATTCAACACCTTGGCGTTGAACTTTTGCTCAAAACCAATTCCTTGATTCTTCGGTGCCTTCCTTGCTTGCGAACAATTTCCTCAAAGTTCTTGCTTCGGCAAGGCTCTTGTAGACACCTTTCTCTATAATCCCTTTCAATAAACTATTTTCTTGCTCAAGTGTAACGGCTTGAAACATTGTTAGTGGAATCAAGAGAACTACTAGAAGCAACAACATTGGATTTAGCATGGTTATTGTTACTACTAGAGAAGAATTTTTCTTATGCTTGTCATGCTTAGTCTTAATGGGTGGCAAGAAATTAGACAAGAGAAGTCGTTTGGCAAGATATGAAGAACTCTTCTTTGAAGATCGTCATTGATTGCTTTTAGAAACTCATGTTCTTGCTCTAGAGTGAGCTTCTCGAGCGTAGCTTCTCATGAGATCTTAGGAGCTCTCTATGATCTTCTTGAGTTGTTTCATGAGCTAACTTAAGAGTGTTTAGTTCTTTAGTTAGGCCTCAATCTCCTTCATAGCATTGTCATTCGACTCTTCTCGACTATAAAGACTACTAGCATGTTCATCATTACTAGGTTCATTGGATTTACCATGCAAGAGCTCATCTTCACCAAGCAAGTCATCCTCATCACTATCAAAGTCAATGAATTCAGGTGTGATACCTTGGGGCCTTTAGCCATGAAGCATCTTCCAATTCCCTCATTTGGTGAATCAAATAAGTCGTAGGAGTTGGAGTTGGAGGATCTGAGACAAGACCGCAACACCTTCATCTTGTTGTAGTCGGAGTTGGAGTGATAGCTTCTTTCGGATTGATTGTCGAGTCGGGCGGAGACCCATTCACCTCATGAGCTTGATGTTTTCTTCTTGTGTAGCTCCTTGATGACTTGTCTTTCCTCTCGAATCCTTGCTTCTCCGAGAGGTCTTCGTTCATGCGATCATCTCTACTCCTTCTCACTTTCGAGGTGACTCATCTCTTGAGCTTCTTCTTCTTGGAGATTCTTCTCTTCTCTTGTGGGGAGCGTACACTCATTTGAGTAGTGTCGGGTCTTCCACAATTATCTGATTCGATCCGACTAGAAGATCTCTTTTCATCATATGGCCTAGACTTTGAGCTTCTCTCTTTGCTTCTACTCTTGTAGAATTTGTTGAAGTTCTTGACCATTAGGCTTATCTCTTCATTGGAAACAAACTTGTCACTTGAGGTTGTGGGAGCATCACTTGTAGCTTTAAGCACCACTTGACTTGTTGTGAAGCTCTTCCTTATCCTTAAGTGTCATCTCACAACAATTCTTCCAATGACTTGGTTGGCTTGAGATTCTTGTAGTTTGGCATCATTTGGATCAAAGTGCACGGTGTCATACTTTCCATCAAAGCTCGATAATCTTCTTGATGATGAATCGATTGGTCATTTCTTGCTTCCTAAGCGGCAATCTCATTTGTGATGAGAGCAAGCCTAGAGTACATTTCAGCGACTCCTTCACCTTCCTTCATCTTGAACTTGTCAAGTTGACCTTGAAGAACATCTAGCATTGATTCCTTCACGGACTCGGTACCTTCGTGCATTTCAACCAAAGTATCCCAAATCTCTTTTGCATTCTCAAGGCGGCTGATTTTGTTGAACTCCTCGGGACACAAGGCATTGAAGAGAATGTCACAAGCTTGAGCATTGTTTTGCAACATCCGCAATTCTTCCGTTGTAACCCGATCCGAACTTTTCCTTCCTCGAAGAATTCACCTTGCATACCAACACAAATAATGCCCCATCTTGGCTGGGTTATGACCAAGAATATGCATTTTCATTTTATGCTTCCAACTAGCAAAATTTGTACCATCAAAGTAAGGACCTCTCTGAAATTACCCTCACTAGGCCACATACTCTCCTAGGTTGTGAAACCAAGCTTATGAGTCAATGCAATGAAACCAATACAATGGAGACCAAAGCTCGATACCACTTGTAGGATCGAAAGTATGTCTAGAGGGGGTGATTAGACTACTTGACAATATAAAAATTCAGCCTTTTGACAAAAACAGTTTTGGCAGATTCACAATTATGATCAAGTCAAGCATCACCCTACATGCAATTCTAGAGTATAGGCAGCGGAAAGTAAATTGCACATGTAGTAAAGAGAGGTGGAGAAGAGCAACGCAAATTTTGGAGGCGGTGATTTTTCGTGGTTCCGATAGGTGGTGCTATCGTGACTTCCATGTTGATGGAGACTCAACCCACGGAGATGCACTGCGAGAGTCCACGGAGGCTCCACCCACGAAGGGTCCACGAAGAAGCAACCTTGTCTATTCCATCATGGCCTCATACGGAGGCTAGCCTTACTGGGGTAGATCTTCACAGTAAGCGATCTCCTTGCCCTTACAAACTTCTTGGTTCAACTCCACATCTCGTGAGGCTCCCAGCGACACCTAACCAATCTAGGAGGCACCACCCTCCAAAGGTAATAGATGTTGTTGATGATGATGAACTCCTTGCTCTTGTGCTTCAATGATAATCTCCCCAACACTCAACTCTCCTCACTGATTTGGCTGTGGTGGAAGAAAGGATTGAGTGGAAAGCAACTTGGGAAGGCTAGAGATCAAGCTTCATATGGTGGGAGTGGAGCAACTTGATCTCAACACAAGGGTAGGTAGTTCTCTTCTCGAAATGTAAGGTAGGAGTGGTAGTTCTTTACGATGGCTCTCTCCACGAATGAAGAGGGGTGGAGGGTATTATAGCCTCCACACAAATCCAACTATTACACATTTGACCAATCTCGGTGGGACGAAGTTGACAACTCGGTGAGACCGAAAGTTCAAATCATGTGAGCGTTGGGATTTTCGGTGGGACGAAAATACAATCTCGGTTAGTCCGATTAGTGCAAGACAAGAGCTTGCCAATCTCGGTGGGACCGACTTCATCATCTTGGTGACACCGATTTGATGGAAGGTTCTGAAGCTTGGTGACTCAAGTTTGGTGAGACCGAGTTGAATCGGAAAATCCGGATTTCTAGGGTTTGGCTTTATGGTGAGGTGGTTCATCTCGGTGTGGTGAGTTTGGAATATCGGTGGGACTGAGATTACTTATGAGTGTATATGGCGTGAAAGTTCTTGATAGTTTAGGAGATGTATCACTAAGCACTTGAGCAGACGGATCATTATCATAACCTCATCCTTTTAATAGTATTGGCTTTCCTATGGACTCAATGTGATCTTGGATCACTAAACCAAAAATGGAGTCTTGAGCTTTTGCCAATGCTTGCCTTAGCATTTTGAGGTCCACTTCTTGAGTCCTTGCCATACCCATATCACTGAACTTTACGAAATGATTCTCAAGTAACTATTAGTTCAATGATATATATGCTATTATTAATTACCAAAACCACCGGGATTAGTTGCACTTTCACAAGGAAAGTACCTTAGGACCTGAGCGAGTCTTCAATCTTCTATCTTCGTAGTCTTGGAGTCCGTGGGATATTGATATCGGCTTCCGGACACCCCTAGTCGGGACTCCTCGGTAGCCTGAACCGGTCTTCAATGAGATAAGTCCGGCGTGCATAATGTTGGCATTGCAAGGCGGGTTCCTCCTTGAATAATCCGGAGAGATAATGAACACCGAGGATAGTGCCGGCTCTGCAAAATAATTTCCACATTCCAAGCGTAGAAGAATAAAACAAATACACGATCCATCTGGCGGCGTATTATGCGGGTGACATCCTGGCACCAAGCCTTTGTTTGAATTCTGTACCACTTGCACGTTTATGAAGCGGTTTCTGACACGTCTGTCGAGCGAGAGTCGTGTTCCCTTATTCAGATTCTCATCAATACGTGCGTGGGTAACCCAACCGCCATTGATGGTGGCGCTTGGAGATAGCGAGTTTTACCGGGCGGTGAGGGCGCATAGTTTTGTCCTCCTTTGCTTATCCATCCGCAAACTCAAGCTCCAATGCCCAAGCTGCGCATCTCACCTCAACCCTTCTCCGAATATCGGGAGGGAGGCAAATGGATGGCCTCCACCGGTGGAGGAGGCATCCAGGCTGCGGCGCGGATACCTTTCGGCGACGCCGTGCATCGGCTGCCGACAGCAGGCGCTCATCCCTGAGGCCTCATGAGAGTGTCTTCCTTCCACTTCCTCCAGGTGGGCTTTCCGCTCCATCCATTCGTCGGGGCTCATGTTTCTCGGCACTGATTTCCATGATCGGCGCGAACTTCATCCTCAACATCTGGCGTTTATAATGGGTAATGCGAACCTTTCTCGCATCCGGCCCCTTGACTGTGGCTCAAGACCTTCAACGTCAAGCGAAGGTTGTGAAGGGCTAAGCGGAATCTTGGGCGCCATCTTGGGCAGCTAGCGTCCCTTAGCTAGAAGGGACCGTGGACTCCGTCGAGGTGGCGTCGGGGTGGTTCTACATCACCCGAGCCTTGAGCCTACATGGCGGCCCCGAATTTAGATCTGGAATCCCCGCAGCTCACCTCCTAGAAAGAGAAGGGCTTGCGGTGGGGTGATCCGGTGGAGGTGGCGGGACTTGAGCACGCATCAAAAGCTGGTGAGCAATAGGCTCGACTTCGTCGGCGTGGTCAGTCATGCTCCTTGGGATTCTCCCATGCCAAACGGGCATTTAATATGTGGGAGTTTAATCCGGAACAGCACAGGGCGTTGGCGGGCTCTTGATCTGACGTCTGAAGGTGCAGAGGGTCTTGTTCAAGGCGCCGATCGCATCATCGACGAAGACAGTTACTCGCGATCTCCGGGCAGGTAAGTGATTCGACCTCATTCACGGGACACTTGTAGTAATTAGATTGACTCTAGTGAGGTTTTAATCTGCCTATTCCTTTGGCGGGAATGGATGGTGAAAGCGAGCTGCTCATCAGCCGGCTCCCATGCGGAAGAACCGTGGATGCCCATTTAGCAAAGGCTCTGGTTACGGCACCGTCGGTCTTGGAGAAGAAGGCCAAAGGTGCCACGGGGACTCGAAAGAGCTCCGTGTCGAGCGTCGGCGAGCGGAGGACTCCTCCTCCGAAGATGAGGAGGAGGAGTACTCTCTCGAAGGAGGAGAGGAAGGAAGGCCTCCCAATCGGGCGGCGAAGGGTCAGAGGAGAACTATCCCGGACGGTTCGCCAACATCAGCGTTGGCGAGGAAGAATGGCCTCAAGGGCGCGTCCGCAGGATTATAAATATTGAGATCTTTTATATGCATTACCATATGCCATGTAGTGTCCCGGCGCGCGTACGCTTGTAGTCCGGCGTTGGCGATCTTCGACTTCGATGGCGGGTCTTTAGCGCCGTCGGATGTAAATTCCATCGCGCCTCTACCCGAGCGTCGGCGAGGCGGCGGAATCCAGCGGGACCCGCCGGGAGAGCTCGGGCGCCGCGACCTCCGGACTTTGTGCGGACTCTACCTCGGAACCCGTAGTGGTTCGAGTCAAAGCAGCCTTCGAAAGAAGGCAGGACTATAAGCCCTCTCGTCAACCGGGCGCCGGATAACTCTTTGGGCGCTTAAAGCGCTTCCATCGAGGAAACTCTTGCACTCTCATGAGTGCAGCGATTGAAAGGTCGGCTTCGCCAAGGTAATTGGTAGCTTCTGACAACCTTCTAAGGGCTTTGAGGTAAGTTTAAAATTATGTAATGTAATACCGCATACGTAGCCCTGATGCTTAGTGCGGTGTTAGGAAAAGAAAAGCGGACTAAGGATCTTTAACAAGATATCTGTGAGGTTTCTAAAAATATGTCAATATGGGTTTGCGGCTGTATGTTGACCTCTGCCGTGCTTGCGGAGGTCGGCGCTGAGACATGGCGGTGAACAAGAGCTCGGCCATGCCAGAAGGCAGCTCAAGGAAAAAGAAGGTGAAATAACACCACTTTAAAAGTACCTTCTGAAAAAGGGTTTTGGTTGCAAACAAAATTAATAAGGATAATATGTGTATGAGGGCCACTAAGGATGTGGCATCCTGAAGGATCGTGTCATGACGAGCATAATCTGACCCGCAGGAGCAGGCGAGAAAAGCAAGTGGCTGGTGCGGAAGTCGGCAAAGCTCCGAGCTCTCATGGAAAAGCATGAAAGTTTGGGCGTGACTCCAAGACTCGAGTCGAGCTTGCCTCGGCTCTCGAAAAGTCTCAAATCCCAAGTTCGAGGCCGAAGGCCCTTGAGGAGAGGACATAAAGAAGATAGCGGCGGGTAAGGCCTTTTTCATGCGAGGCGAGCGCGTTAATGTAAATTACGGATACTTACCGGTCGGAGCTCTCCGAGGGCATTTGCGGATCTGCGGCGTGAGTCGTCGATCGCGCTTTCTATCGTGGCAAGGAGGGCTCAGCGGAGAAGGTCTTCGGTCTCGAGTATCTTTGAGGCCGCCATCAGTGCCCCAAGCGACCGGTGAAAGCTGGTCGAACTCCTAAAGTAGGCGAGGAGGCCATGAAGGGCCTCATAGTCCGACTATGGACGCAGGCCATGACTGGCAGCTACTTTGGCCTAATCTTGCGGCTGGTGGATCGTGCCCGCTGGATGTGATCAAGCGCTCCTTTGTATTGAAAGGTGCTCGTCGGGCCTTGCCGCAAAAAGGTGCAATGGGCAAACTGGATGCGGGCTTCTCACGGATCCGCCGCCGGGCGAAAGACGCATACGCCGGGTGATATTATAAAGTTGTCCTAAAGGAGCCGCGATATTGCGGATGAAGTGCCCCGAGATGTAATTTTTGAGTGAACTCATTTGTGTATTTATCTGGGCTGAAAACTTTGTTTATATCGCCATGAAACAAGCTTATTGAATTTAAAATATTACCTTACATGCGGCGTTTGCAAAATCGAGAGATGGCAAGTCGTTAGCTGACCCCAAGCTACAAGGGCTGGGGTGTTGGTGATAAACTTGAGCACTCTTGTTCCCATTATTGGGTCCATCTAGGGGCGCTCAACCACGGCGAACAAAGCGATCGGACTTATAATGCTTGAACACTCTCCTTAGCCATAGAATTCTATAATTTTAAATTTAGAAGCCCCGGTATTGGAAGAAGCGAATCCGGCGCTATCCACCTTAAGTCGGACATCATCGAAACTTAGCTCGAGCGGCATGAGTCTTTAGGGACGAAAGAACCTCTCGAGCAATGACAGTCTCTCTCCTTATCATGCGGTCGGTTTAGCTTTCTCCTTGAGGCGTTAACCCGGCTCAGCAAGGCAATATCGATGGTTCTCCAGTCTACCTTAGCCGGCGGAGCGAGGCGTAGGTACCAAAACATGGGAGCAGGCAAGCCAACTATTGACCCAAGACATGATTGGAGCTGATTCATATAATGCTATAAGTTAAGGTGCCGCACTTGTGAAAGTGTTAGGACTTAATTACACCATAATCCGAGAGAGCGAAGCCCTGGTGTATTGGCCGTACCAAAGTATCTGGTGCAAGATGTCATATAATGAACATATATAAATAGCATAATTGCAATGAAAAGGTAATGTACTTGCAAAAGGAGGTGCTGCGTTATTTACGAAGAAGGTCGATTAATAAAGTGGTGATACAAATAGTGCGATAAGCAAAGATTTGGACTAAATTAACATGTCCCCCTCGAGGGATGAGCTGCAGACTTGGTGTATGTAATCGAATTTAATGCTCGTAATGGAGACCACGATTGTTAAATCCGACCTTCTTGAGTCCTGCTGTTGCATCGTGAGTTGGCAAGTGCGCCATCGAGCAAGGCTTCGATTAATAGAGTCTGTATTCATGAAAAGAAGAAAAAGATAAAAAAGTAAACCAAAGGGGCTCATATGAGCCCTGGTGTGTCGACGCACTCTTTGTCCCTTGTGATCAAGCCCCTCCCTGCCCATGGTATCTCCAAAGCGTAATGATGTCTGTGAGTGTTATTCTTCGCGATCATCTTGGGGCGAGGGTGGGGCCGCATTACTCTGGCGATGCTCTAATCCGCAGGTGGTCTTAGTTGGCATTGCTCCGGTAGCGTTTTCTTGTATCCGGCTTTTAATTGCGGACTTGAGAATACGAAAGGCTGCTGCAGCCAACTGCGAGCCGTTATGTTCCTCCGTTCGGAGGGCGTTACGTATTTCCATTGACCGTGATGAATCCGAGGGCTGGCATTTTGAGCTTTAGGTATGCATAATGCGGCACGCGTTGAATTTTACGCAGCGGTTCGTCAAAGCGAGCATGATAGCGCAAAGCGGGACTATGTCGAAGATTAACTCTTAACCGGAAGTTATCGGTGATCAAGACCACTTCGGTTGGTGAGCTGTCTGATTGCTTCCTCCGGGATGACACCTTTAAAGTGAAGGAAATATGCCCTATGAAAGTGCAACTAATCCCGGGTGGTTTTGGTAATTAATAACAACATATATATCATTGAACTAATAGTTACTTGAGAATCATTTGAGAGAGTTCGATGATATGGGTATGGCAAGGCTGAAGAAGTGGACCCCTCAAAATGCTAAGGCAAGCATTGGCAAAAGCTCAAGACTCCATTTTGGTTTAGTGATCCAAGATCACATTGAGTCCATAGGAAAAGCCAATACTATTAAAGGGATGAGGTTATGATGATGATCTGGTTGCTCAAGTGCTTAGTGATACATCTCCTAAACTATCGGCAACTTTCACGCCATATACACTCATAAGTAGTCTCGGTCCCACCGATATTCCAAACTTCAGTCACACGAGATGAACCACCTCAGCCATAAGCCAAACCCTAGAAACTTCGGATTTTCCGATTCGAACTCGGTCTCACGAAACATGAGTTGCCAAGCTTACTATAACATACATCATCAAATCGGTGTCACCGAGATGATGAAATCGATCCCACAAAGCTGGCATGCTCTTGTCATTGCGAATCGGACTAACAGAGATTGTATTTTCGGTCCCACGAAAATCCCAACGTTCACATTATTTGAACTATCGGTCTCACCGAGTTGTCCAACCGGTCCCACGAGATTGCTCAAATGTGTGTAGCAGTTGGATTTTGTGTGGAGGCTATAAATACCCTCCACCCCTCTTCATTAGTGGAGAGCCATCGAAAGAACTACCACTCCTACCTTACATTTACGAGAGAGAACTACCTACCCTTGTGTTGAGATCAAGTTGCTCCCTCCCACCATATGAAGCTTGATCTCTAGCCTTCCCAAGTTGCTTTCCACTCAATCCTTTCTTCCACCACAGCCAAATCGGTGAGGAGAGTTGAGTGTTGGGGAGATTATCATTTGAAGCACAAGAGCAAGGAGTTCATCATCATCTACAACATCTATTACCTTTTGGAGGTGGTGCCTCCTAGATTGGTTAGGTGTCGCTTGGGAGCCTCCGTCGAGATGTGGAGTTGAACCAAGAAGTTTGTAAGGGCAAGGAGATCGCCTACTTCGTGAAGATCTACAGTAAGGCTAGCCCTCCGTGGGCGTGAGCCATGATGGAATAGACAAGGTTGCTTCTTCGTGGACCCTTAGTGGGTGGAGCCCTCCGTGGACTCTCATGGCCGTTACCCTCCGTGGGTTGAAGTCTCCATCAGCGTGGAAATGCGATAGCACCACCTATCGGAACCACGAGAAAAATCACCGCGTCTCCAAAATTGCGTTTGCTCTTCTCCACCTCTCTTTACTACATGTGCAATTTACTTTCCGCTGCCTATACTCTAGAATTGCATGTGTAGGGTGATGCTTGACTTGATCATAATTGTGAATCTGCCAAAAACTGTTCTTTGTCAAAAGGCAGAATTTTATATTGTCAAGTAGTCTAATCACCCCCTCTAGACATACTTTCGATCCTACAAGTGGTATCGAGCTTTGGTCTCCATTGTATTGGTTTCCATTGCATTGGACTCCATAAGCTTGGTTTCACAACCTAGGAGAGTATGGCGTCTAGTGAGGTAATTTTCGTGAGGTCCTTACTTTGATGGTACAAATTTTGCTAGTTGGAAGCATAAAATGAAAATGCATATTCTTGGTCATAACCCAGCCGCATGGGGCATTATTTGTGTTGGTATGCAAGGTGAATTCTTGAGGAAGGAAAAGTTCGGATCATGAAGCTTCTAGCGGAAGAATTGCGGATGTTGCAAAACAATGCTCAAGCTTGTGACATTCTCTTCAATGCCTTGTGTCAGGAGTTCAACAAAATCAGCCGTCTTGAGAATGCAAAGAGATTTGGGATACTTTGGTTGAAATGCACGAAGGTACCGAGTCCGTGAAGGAATCAAAGCTAGATATTCTTCAAGGTCGACTTGACAAGTTCAAGATGAAGGATGGTGAAGAATTAGCTGAAATGTACTCTAGGCTTGCTCTCATCACAAATGAGATTGCCGGCTTAGGAAGCGAAGAAATGACCGACCGATTCATCATCAAGAAGATTCTCGAGCTTTGGATGGAAAGTATGACACCGTGTGCACTTTGATCCAAATGATGCCAAACTACAAGAATCTCAAGCCAACCGAAGTCATTGGAAGAATTGTTGCTCATGAGATGACACTTAAGGATAAGGAAGAGCTTCACAACAAGTCAAGTGGTGCTTACAAAGCTACAAGTGATGCTCCCACAACCTCAAGTGACAAGTTAGTTTCAATGAAGAGATAAGCCTAATGGTCAAGAACTTCAACAAATTCTACAAGAATAGAGGCAAGAGAGAAGCTCAAAGTCTAGATCATATGATGAAAAGAGATCTTCTAGTCGTGATCGAAGCTGCTACAATTGTGGAAGACCGGACACTACTCAAATGAGTGTCTGGCTCCCCACAAGAGAAGAAGAATCTCCAAGAAGAAGAAGCTCAAGAGATGAGTCACCTCGGAAGAGAGAAGGAGCGAGAGATGATCGTTATGAGCGAAGACCCTCTCGGAGAAGCAAGGATTAGGAGAGGAAAGACAAGTCATCAAGGAGCTACACAAGAAGAAAACATCAAGCTCATGTAGGTGAATGGGTCTCGGCTCCGACTCGACAATCAATCGAAGGAAGCTATCACTCCAACTCCGACTCAGTCAAGATGAAGGTGTTGCGGTCTTGCTCTCGTATCCTCCAACTCCAACTCCTCGACTTATTTGATTCACCAAATGAGGAATTGGAAGATGCTTCATGGCTAAAGGCCCCAAGGTATCACACCCTGAATTCATTGACTTCAATAGTGATGAGGATGACTTGCTTGGTGAAGATGAGCTCTTACATGATAAATCCGGTGAGCCTAGTAATGATGAACATGCTAGTAGTCTTTATAGTCGAGAAGAGTCGAATGACAATGCTATGAAGGAGATTGAGCGTCTAACTAAAGAACTAAACACTCTTAAGTTAGCTCATGAAACAACTCAAGAAGATCATAGAGAGCTCCTAAGATCTCATGAGAAGCTACGCCGAGAAGCTCACTCTAGAGCAAGAACATGAGTTTCTAAAAGCAATCAATGGCGATCTTGAAAGAAGAGTTCTTCATATCTTGCCAAGCGACTTCTCTTGTCTAATTTCTTGCCACCCATTAAGACTAAGCATGACAAGCATAAGAAAAATTCTTCCTCTAGTAGTAACAATAACCATGCTAAATCCAATGTTGTTGCTTCTAGTAGTTCTCTTGATTCCACTAACAATGTTTCAAGCCAAGTTACACTTGAGCAAGAAAATAGTTTATTGAAAGGGATCATAGAAAGGTGTCTACAAGAGCCTTGCGGAAGCAAGAACTTTGAGAAATTGTTACTTAAGCAAGGAAGGCAGGAAGAATCAAGGAATTGGTTTTGGCGAAAGTTCAGCGCCGAAGGTGTTGAATGGGAAGAAGGTCAATATCCTACTCCACAGTTTGTTCCTCAAAGGAGAAGTATGATCCTACTTCTTCCAATGTGGAACAAGCTCAAGATGACCTTCCACCACAAGACCACAAGCTAAAAGGCAAGGACAAGCTTCAAGAGGAGATTGATGCATTTGTTGAAGCACCTCAAGCCATGGTCAAGTGGGTTCCCAAGGAAGCGTCAAGTTCTACCGTCAAGCTCAACTACAACCCCAAGGATTCCCATCAAGATGATGTGGATCCGAAGAAGAAGAACTAGAAAGTTCTTGAGGTGACTCCGCCAACATACTTCACTCACATTCATTTTGGCAAAAACTTGTGCAATCAACTTCCACATCGTGCACTAGTTCATGGAGTCACAAACCCTCTTGTTGGTAAGTCAAGGGACAAGGTAATCATTGCTTTCATGGACATCATCTATTGTGAACTTCAATCTATGTCCATGGATATCCTTGTTTGTTCCTTGTGGGACTAACCCATGTAGGTATTGAAAGTGCCGAATCCAAGGATAGCTCCCAACTCTTGATGATCTTCATCAACATTGAGCATCCACATCTTCAACATCTACATGAAGTCTTCTCGACAACCCAAGGTTAGTTTGACCCTTTAAAGGGTTCTCACATCTAGGGGAGCTTTGCTCTAAAAATTGAGCTAAAGCATCTTCAAATGATGTGAACACATCAATGCTTTATGTAAAGTGGTAACCCCACTTGTGCTTAAGCGATGAGTATGACCTATGATCAAATGTTCTCATTTGGCTCCTAAGTCAATATACTCATATAAAGATGACCTAGTCATCGACAAATTGTGTGTTAGTAGCTAGAGTTTTGGTTGTGCATGTTTGACACATATTTCATTTGCTATCTTATTGTGTGAGCATGTTGGATGCATGATTTTATCCATTCGAGGACATCCATTTGTTGTTTTGGTCGTTTTGATTTTTCGACCAAATGGATGGACAAGAATGCCTAAGTACCTCCTAGCTATCTATGCTTTCTTGTCTCAAATTCTATTCATGCTTACATCACAAATTTTGAACAAGTCATTTTCGGACCCTCGGGTGAGGAGCACTCGGAGCCACCGATCCGTCAAGGCTAATTTCCAAAACCTTCTAATTGATTTGGTCGGACCAACTCACTCAAACTCGGTTGAACAAGAAAGCATTTAGACTGATCTAGGTTTTCATCTCGGTGAAACCGAGTTGTGATTTCGGCGTGACGAAGTGCATAACTGCCTAGCAGTTATCCATCTCGGTGCCACCGAGTTTACAACTTCGGTCCCACCAACAACGAAAGGGTATATATACTCGAGGGCAGCGTTGATTCCTCCTTCAAGCGTTTAGCCCCCACCTTCTTGCCGTCGCCTTGGTCTCCGGATCGTCGCCGTCGTCGCTTTGTGCGCCCTCGCGCAGGTCTCCGTCGCCGTCAGCGGACATCTCCTCCGAGCCGTTGCCGCCGTGAAAAACTCCACCAAGTTAGGGTGAGTTTGATCCCTCGTGCTCCCATCTCCGATTCAATGCGTTTGGATTGCCTAGAATCTTGCCACGATTGAAATCCTCCTGTACACAGTTAGTTCGTTTGAACTAGATTGAGTAAAAGTTTTAGGGTTAGGTTTCATGGAACACATCTCGGTGAGACCGATTTTATAATTTCGGTATGACCGATTTGGCCTATAGCCATTACTGCACCTTCGGTCCAACGAGTTGTGCAAAATCGGTGTGACGAAATGAAGATTCTGTGAAACCCTAGTGTTTTCGGCGGGGACGAAACCCACCGGTCAACCGAAAGTGGTGTGCTAAGCTCTGTTTAACACTTGGATTCACGAAACTTAAACTTCGTCGACGAAATGTCTTACTGTGAAAACCTAATACTAGAATTTGAACTCATTTTTTTGCAAAAACTTCGCATTTGTGATGACTCTTCTTCTCTGCCTACACCTTATCTATTCACGGGTTGTCGGCCATATCGGATGCGGTGTGATCGAGCAGTCGAGACACCCATTGCGAGATATTCGAGGCGGGCACTAGTCACGATCCTAGCAGCTCATCGATGATGGTGAGAGGAGTACACCAAGTGGCTTACCTCCTGCAGCCACGAGCTAGAAAGAAGAGAATTCGGATGATGAAGACTTAGATTTTGTTGTTGAGGAAGAGGTGACCTCAAAGCCCAAAAGGAAGGTTGTTGCCAAAAAGCAACAAAGTCAACAAACTAAGAAGGGCACCAGACAAAGTCAAGCGATCAACTGTTGCTAAGAAGCTGAATTTGGGAGAGGCAGCTGCAAGCAAAGTGAAGAAAACCACCAAGAGAAGAGGATAGTGCATGAAGATGCAGCGATAGAGGATGAGGATGAGGAAGCACTGACCTCCTTCTCGAAGCCAAAGTTCATGGGTGATGCCATTAAAGTGGAGCCACATCAAAGCCCAAGAAATCTGCTCCAGCTAAGGCAGCTCACAAAACTTCTTTGCCAAGCCCAAGAAGACCGTCGAGAAACATTCAGCGTCTGAAAAGAACAAGGATGATGTGCCACCAGGTGAGTCGGATGATGAAGGACCATTTCTTGAAACTTCGTCCAAAGCTGCCACTACATAATGATGCTCATCCTCAAAGTGAGAATATGAAGGAAAGGAAAGATAGAGGTCTCGGGCTATGGAGACAAAGCTGACCCATATCCGTGAGGAGAAAGCTGCTGTAGATCCCAGATTTCACACGGAAGCGGCGGGACTTCTATGAGACCGTCTTGATGGACAAAAGCCCATAGTCGCGAGACACAAGATATGTCATTGGAAGTACATTGACAATGAAAACGCGAGATTTCTTTCCACATGTGCATGAAAGTTTCACTTGCATGTGGTGTTGCAGATTTTGTAGGTCATAAATTGACCGGTTGGAGCGATGAGATGATAATGCAATTCTATGCCACAGCTCACTTCTACGATGGAAAGATTGTATGGATGGTGAAGGTCAAAGATTTTCTTCTTCTGTTGAAGAATGGGCAGAAATTCGAATGCTCGGTCTGGCGAGAAGATGATATTGATGTATATGGGATTCCAAGAAGAATCATGAATCCATGAAGAACATGTACAAAGAGGTTCGAGCAAAGGATTTGGGAATCTGGAAGCTCGGCTCGATCTACTATCTCGGGCGGGCTTACCTACCACTAATACCATTTTGAGGCATACCTTGATGCCCAAATCTGGAGATCATCGCATGATCGGAGGATACTCTATCAACATGCTGCACATACTTGATGAGAAGCACCTTTCAAGGTGATGGACTTGATGGTAGAGACCATTAAGAGAATTGCGGTGACGAGAAAAGGTCATGTGGATTTGCCCATGATTGGATGCTTATCAATGCCAAGTTTGCACGGGCACATTCTTGTTGGATAGAGAACATTTACCGTTGCAGCGAGCATGAAGACAATGTTGTTGTGATGGATGAGGAGGATCCGACATCTGTTGAAGGTCAAGCCAAGATCGAAGCTGCTAAGAAAGCCAAAAGTGACAAGGAAGCGGCGGCGGCAGCTAAACCAAAGAGTTTGGAGAGCAAATTCTTGAAGCTACTCAAAAGATTGAACAACGCTTGGCCAGCATTATGCAGTCTTAGGAGAGCTTAGAGAGGATTGTTGAAGACAAGATCCACGCTCTGGGCGTGAAAATTGTTGAAGTGCAAGTATTGTCAACAAGCTCGAGGCGGACATTGAGGAAGCAAAGCGGGAGAAGGAAGAGCTTATCGTGAGATGCGAGGATGACTTAGTCCGAGATTCTAATCAACAGGCTGCTCCGGTTCCCAAAGGACCCGATCATTGCTATTCGATGGTGACACGGGACTACTGACTTGGCACCTCCACAGTTCAATGATTACTCCAACTCCGGCTCGGTGACCACTCCTCCGGCCTGAGACATCAGTGAAGTCTTCGCCGATCTTTGTCATATCCACTCCGACATCAACTCAGGCCAGGAGCCGCCGGTGAGTCCACGGTGGCAACTTAGCTCTATGCTTTTTGAACTTTTGGTAACTTGTTGCCAAAGGGGAAAGTGTATAGATCATAGGACTTGAGAGAGAGAGTCTTTGTTGTCTTTGCGCTTTTGCTCTTTCGTTCTTTTGCGGTTTCTTTGAGATACTTTTGGTTTTGAGACATTGAGTGTGTTTGATACTCGTTTGATTCTACCTTAATGAGTGCTTGGTGGTACTATGCTTTAATGTGTGTAATGCTTATCATATGCCATTCCTATCTTGTATGACCATTTACTCATGTCTTGGTGATTAGGTGCATCTTTGTTCATTCTTATCATTTTATGCGCTCCACCAAGATGTATGTGACATGGAAGAGTGACCCATGATCCTAATCGATTGTGCATTTGCATTCAAGCATAAATCTTAAATAATGCACAAATTTAGGGAGCTCTTGCTTATCACATACTTCTCAAAGCGGCGATATTATTCATTGATTATATCCTTTGTGAAGCTTTGATCTATATGTTGTCATCAATTACCAAAAGGGGAGATTGAAAGTGCAACTAATCCCGGGTGGTTTTGGTAATTAATAACAACATATATATCATTGAACTAATAGTTACTTGAGAATCATTTGAGAGAGTTCGATTGATATGGGTATGGCAAGGGTGAAGAAGTGGACCCTCAAAATGCTAAGGCAAGCATTGGCAAAAGCTCAAGACTCCATTTTTGGTTTAGTGATCCAAGATCACATTGAGTCCATAGGAAAAGCCAATACTATTAAAGGGATGAGGTTATGATGATGATCTGGTTGCTCAAGTGCTTAGTGATACATCTCCTAAACTATCGGCAACTTTCAACGCCATATACACTCATAAGTAGTCTCGGTCCCACCGATATTCCAAACTTCAGTCTGCAAGATGAACCACCTCAGCCATAAGCCAAACCCTAGAAAACTTCGGATTTTCCGATTACGAACTCGGTCTCACGAAACATGAGTTACCAAGCTTACGTAACATACATCATCAAATCGGTGTCACCGAGATGATGAAGTCGGTCCCAAAAGCTGGCATGCTCTTGTCATTGCCGAATCGGACTAGCAGAGATTGTATTTTCGGTCCCGAAAATCCCAACGTTCACATTATTTGAACTATCGGTCTCACCGAGTTGTCCAACCGGTCCCACGAGATTGCTCAAATGTGTGTAGCGGTTGGATTTTGTGTGGAGCTATAAATACCCTCCACCCCTCTTCATTAGTGGAGAGAGCCATCGAAAGAACTACCACTCCTACCTTACATTTTGAGAAGAGAACTACCTACCCTTGTGTTGAGATCAAGTTGCTCCCTCCCACCATATGAAGCTTGATCTCTAGCCTTCCCAAGTTGCTTTCCACTCAATCCTTTCTTCCACCACAGCCAAATCGGTGAGGAGAGTTGAGTGTTGGGGAGATTATCATTTGAAGCACAAGAGCAAGGAGTTCATCATCATCTACAACATCTATTACCTTTTGGAGGTGGTGCCTCCTAGATTGGTTAGGTGTCGCTTGGGAGCCTCCGTCGAGATGTGGAGTTGAACCAAGAAGTTTGTAAGAGCAAGGAGATCGCCTACTTCGTGAAGATCTACCTCGAGTAAGGCTAGCCCTCCGTGGGCGTGAGCCATGATGGAATAGACAAGGTTGCTTCTTCGTGGACCCTTCGTGGGTGGAGCCCTCCGTGGACTCTCATGGCCGTTACCCTCCGTGGGTTGAAGTCTCCATCAGCGTGGAAATGCGATAGCACCACCTATCGGAACCACGAGAAAAATCACGCGTCTCCAAAATTGCGTTTGCTCTTCTCCACCTCTCTTTACTACATGTGCAATTTACTTTCCGCTGCCTATACTCTAGAATTGCATGTGTAGGGTGATGCTTGACTTGATCATAATTGTGAATCTGCCAAAAACTGTTCTTTGTCAAAAGGCAGAATTTTTATATTGTCAAGTAGTCTAATCACCCCCCTCTAGACATACTTTTGATCCTACATGTTGTTGAGTCCGGATGAGATCATGGACATGACGAGGAACTCCGGAATGGTCGGAAATAAAGTTTGATATATGGAATAATGGTGTTTGATCTCAGGAAGGGTTCGAATTCACGGAAGGGTTCGGATGTTTCCGAAATGTTTGGATGCGAGAACATGTTATTTGGGCAAAGGGAAAGCCCACAAGGTTTTGGAAGCGCAAAGGAAGTTTTGCGGAGTCCGAGGGCGAGCCTGAGGTCCTGGCGTCGGGTCGAGCAGCCGGGAACCTGGCGTCTGCCTGGAAATCGAAGGACTCTTGCCTTTTGGGTGAAACCGACTTTGTGGAGCTTTTACTCCAAGTTTCGACCCCAAGGCTCAACATATAAATAGAGGGTAGGGCTAGCACCAAAGACACATCAAAAACACCAAGCCGTGTTGCGCAACCCGTCCCCTCTAGTTTATCTTCCGTCATAGTTTTAAGTAGTGCTTAGGCGAAGCCTGCGGAAGTGTTCTTCCTCACCGTCCTGCCTGCGTCGTCTTCGGAACTCATCTACTACTTCGCTGTCTTCTTTGGATCGAGAAGGCGAGGGCGTCATCGAGCTGAGCGTGTGCGAACTTCGGAGGTGTCGTGCGTTCGGTACTTGGATCGGTCGGATCGTGAAGCGTCGACTACATCAACACCGTTGATAAGCGCTTCGCTTAGAGATCTTCAAGGGTATGAAGATACACTCCCCTCTCGTTGCTATACCATCACCATGATCTTGCGTATGCGTAGGAAATTTTTGAAATTACTCGTTCCCCACGATGGTATCGAGCCTAGGTTTTATCGTTGATGTTATATGCAGAGTAGAACACAAGTGAGTTGTGGGCGATATAAGTCATCTTGCCTACCGCATGTCATACTTTGGTTCAGCGGTATTGTGAGATGAAGCGGCGGACCGACATTACGCGTGCGCTTCTGAGACTGGTTTCACCGTTCACGAGCACTTTCGTGCTTAAAGGTGGCTGGCGGGTGTCTGTCTCTCTTACTTTAGTTGAACGAGTGTGGCTCGCCGGTCCTTGTGAAGGTTAAAAGCAGTCTATTTGACAAACTATCGTTGTGGTTTTGATGCGTGGTAAACGGTTCTTGCTAAGCCCGTAGCACCACGTAAAATTTGCAACAACAAAGTAGAGGGCGTCTAACTTGTTTTGCAGGGCATGTTGTGATGTGATATGGTCAAGGCGTGATGCTATATTTTATTGTATGAGATGATCATGTTTTGTAACGAAGTTATCGGCATGGCGGAGCCATATGGTTGTCGCTTTATTGTATGAAATGCAAGCATACATAATTGCTTTACTTTATCACTAAGCGGTAGCGATAGTCGTAAAGCAATAGATGGCGTAAGCGACAACGATGCTACGATGGAGATCAAGGTGTCGCGCCGGTGGCGATGGTGATCATGGCGGTGCTTGGAGATGGAGATCACAAGCACAAGATGGCCATATCATATCACTTATATTGATTGCATGTGATGTTTATCCTTTATGCATTTATCTTGCTTTGATTGGGTAGCATTTTAAGATGATCTCTCACTAATTATCAAGAAGTGTTCTCCCGAGTATGCACCGTTCGAAAGTTCTTCGTCTTTGAGACACCACGTGATGATCGGGTGTGATAGGCTCTCGTTCAAATACAGCGGGTGCAAAACAGTTGCACGCGGAATACTCGAGTTATACTTGCGAGCCTAGCATATCTGATATGGCCTCGGAACACGGAGACCGAAGGTCGGCGTGAATCATATAGTAGATATGATCAACATAGTGATGTTCACCATTGAAACTACTCCATCTCCGTGATGATGGACATGGTTTAGTTGATTTGGATCATGTGATCACTTAGAGGATTAGAGGATGTCTATCTAAGTGGGAGTTCTTAAGTAATATGATTAATTGAACTTTAATTTATCATGAACTTAGTCTTAGTAGTATTTTGCAAATTATGTTGTAGATCGAATAGCTCGCGTTGTTGCTTTCATATGTTTATTTTGATATGTTCCTAGAAAAGCGTGTTGAAAGATGTTAGTAGCAATGATGCGGATTAGATCCGTGACATGAGATTTATCCTCATTCTGCCGGAAGAATTATGTCCCTAATGCACGCTAGGTAGCAGGACCTAATGCGAGGAAGCGGATCGAGGCGTTATGAGCGTTTATCTAGCTCAATATGATGACTACTTGATAGTTTAGTGCACCATGCTTACGGCTTAGAATCGGGACTTCAAAGGCGTTTTGAGCGTCATGGACCATATAAGATGTTCGAGAGTTGAAGTTAATATTTCAAGCAAATACCGAGTTGAGAGATATGAAGTCTCCAACAAGTTCTATAGCTAAAAGATGGAGGAGAATCGCTCAACTAGTGAGCATGTGCTCAGTTATGCAGGTACTTCAATCGCTTGAATCAAGTGGGAGTTAGTCTTCCGAGATAAGATAGTGATTGACGAATTCTCTAGTCACCATCACTAAGTTACTAGAACTTTGTGATGAACTATAGTATGCAAGGGATGGCAACGATTCCCGAGCTCTTCGTGATGTTGAAATCGTGAAGGTAGAAATCAGAAAAGAGCATCAAGTGTTGATGATTGACAAGACCACTAGTTTCAAGAAAAAGGGCAAAGGGAAAGAAGGGGAACTTCAAGAAGAACAGCAAGCAAGTTCTGCTCAAGTGAAAAACCCAAGTCTGGTCCTAAGCACGAGACTAAGTGCTTCTTGCAAAGAGAGTCCTTTGGGCGGTACTACCCCAAGTAATTGGTGGATAAGAAGGATGGCAAAGTGAACATAAGTATATTTGATATGGTTATTGATGTGTGCCTTACTAGTGTTTATAGTAGCCCACAGTATTTGATACTTGTTAGGTTGCTAAGATTAGTAACTCGAAAGCAGGAGTTCTGAGAATAAGCAGATACTAGTTGAAGGAAGGTGACGATGAGTGTTGGAAGTAGTTCCAAGATTGATATGATCATCATCGCACCTCCTTATACTTTCGGGATTAGTGTTAAACCTAAATAAATGTTATTTGGCGTTTGCGTTGAGCATGAATATGATTTGATCATGTTTATTGAATCTGATTATTCATTTAAAATCGAGAGAATAATTGTTGTTACATTTTACATGAATAAAACCTTCAATGGTCATACACCCAATAAAAATATTTTGTTGGATCTCGATCGTAGTGATACACATATTCATAATATTGAGGCCAAAAGATGCAAAGTTAATAATGATAGTGCAACTTATTTGTGGCACAGACCGTTTGGGTCATATCGATTGTAAAGCGCATGAAGAAACTCCATAAAGATGGATTTTGAGAATCACTTGGTTATGAATCATTTGATGCTTGCGAACCGTGCCTTTTGGGCAAGATGACTAAAACTCCGTTCTTGAACAATGGAGCGAGCTCTTGACTTATTGGAAATAATACATCTTGATGTATGCGAGACCAATGAGTATGAAGGCTCGTGGCAAATATCGTTATTTTCGACCTTCACAAGATGATTTGAGCAGATATGGGTATATCTACTTGATGAAACATAATTCGAAATAGTTGAAAGGTTCAAAGAATTTGAGTGAAGTGGAAAAATCATCGTAACAAGAAAATAAAGTTTACTGCGATCGATCGCGGAGGCGAATATTTGAGTTATGAGTTTGGTCTTCAATTAAAACAATGTGGAATAGTTTCACAGCTCACGCCACAGGAACACCACAGCGTTATGGTGTGTCGAGCGTCGTAACCGCACTTTATTTGATATGGTGCGATCTATGATGTTCTTATCGGTTTACCACTATCATTTTGGGGTTATGCATTAGAGACATTGCATTCACGTTTAAAATAGGGCACTATCTAAATCCGTTGAGGCGACACCGTATGAACTATGGTTTAGCGATAAACCTAAGCTGTTGTTTCTTAAAGTTTGGGGCTACGATGCTTATGTGAAAAAGTTTCATCTGATAAGCTCGAACCCAAATCGGAGAATGTGTCTTCATAGAATACCCAAAGGAAATTGTTGGGTACACCTTCTATCACAGATCCGAGCATAAGATATTCGTTGCTAAAATGGATCCTTTCGGAGAAGGAGTTTCTCTCGAAAGAAGTGAGTGGGAGGAAAGTATAACTTGATGAGGTAGCTACATGCTCCCTTATTGGAAAGTAGTTTATCACAGAAATTAGTTCCTATGACAAACACACCAATTAGTGAGGAAGCTAATGATATTGATCATGAAACTTGGATCAAGTTACTCTGAGAACCTCGTGGGTCTTCGAGTAAGATCCGCACCATAGTGGTGTAGTTATCATGTTACGGAAGTCATGTTACTAGACCATGATGAACCTCGAACTATGAGGAAGCGATGATGAGCCAGATTCAGCGAAATGGCTTGAGGCCATAAAATCGAGATATGATCCATGTATGAGAACAAAGTATGGACTTTGATTGACTTGCGATGATCGCAAGCCATGTTAAATAAATGGATCATCAAGAGGAAGACGGACGATAGTAGTGTTACTATCCGCTAAGAATTGACTTGTTGCAAAGGTTTTCAACAAGTTCAAGGGGTTGAATCGATGAGATTTTCTCACTTTCGTATTGATGTAAATCTGTCGAATCATGTTAGCAATTGCCACATTTATGAAATCGGCAAATGGATGTCAAAACTGCATTCCTTAATGGATTTATTAAAGAAGAGTTGTATATGATGCAACGAAGGTTTTGTCAATCCTAAAGGTGCTAACAAAATGTGCAAGCTCCGGCGATCCATCTATGGTGGTGCAAGCATCTCGGAGTTGGAATATACGCTTTGATAAGTTGATCAAAGCATATAGTTTTATATGGACTTACAATGAAGCCTGTATTTACAATAAAGTGAGTGGGAGCACTACTGCCTTTCGATTAGTATATGTGAGTGACATATTGTTGATCGAAATGATGTAGAATTTTCTACCAAAGCATAAAGGGTGTTTTAAAGGAGTACTTTAAAAGAAAAGACCTCGATAAAAGCTACTTACATATTGAGCATCAAGATCTATTGAGATAGATCAAGGCGGCTTGATAAGATTTTCAATGAGTACATACCTTGGCAAGATTTTGAAATAGTTCAAAATGGAGCAGTCAAAAGAAAGAGTTCTTGCTGTTTGCAAGGTATGAAATTGAGTAAGACTCAAATCCAGACCCACGAGAAAATAGAAAGAGAATGAAAAGTCATTCCCGATGCCTCGGTCATAGGTTCTATAAAGTATGCTATGCTATGTACCAGACCTATTGTATACCTTGCTCTGAATTTGGCAAGGGGTACAATAGTGATCTAGGAGTAGATCACTAGACATTGGTCAAGAATATCCTTAGTAAGGACTAAGGAGATGTTTCTCGATTATGGAGGTGATCAAAGAGTTTGTTGTAAAAAGTTACATCGATGCAAACTTTTACACTGATCGAATGACTCTAAGTCTCAACTTGGATACATATTGAAAGTGGGAGCAATTAGCTAAGAGTAGCTCCGTGCGAGCATTGTGGACATAAAATATTTGCAAAATACATACGACTCTGAATGTAGCGACCCGTTGACTAAGCTTCTCTCACGAGCAAAACATGATCACACCTTAGTACTCTTTGGGTGTTAATCACATAGCGATGTGAACTAGATTATTGACTCTAGTAAACCCTTTGGATGTTGGTCACATGATGATGTGAACTTTAGGGTGTTAATCATATCTGAGATATGAATATTGGTGTTAAATCACATGGCGATGTGAACTAGATTATTGACTCTAGTGCAAGTGGGAGGCTGAAGGAAATATGCCCTAGAGGCAATAATAAAGTTATTATTTAATTCCTTATTTCATGATAAATGCTTATTATTCATGCTAGAATTGTATTAACGGAAACATAATACATGTGTGAATACATAGACAAACATAGTGTCACTAGTATGCCTCTACTTGACTAGCTCGTTTATCGAGATGGTTATGTTTCCTAGCCATGGACAAAAGAGTTGTCATTTGATTACGGGATCACATCATTAGGAGAATGATGTGATTGACTTGACCCATTCCGTTAGCTTAGCACTT
>JAHHZJ010002109.1:0-106138 GCA_021437245.1 Aegilops speltoides
TTCTTGCTTGTTCTTCGTTTGCTCGCAGGAAATAGACCCTCGTGGTCGTTGATCGTGTTCGGCGTGGTCAATAACCTCTCTGAGTTGGTTTAGCGATTGCTATATGCGACGCCTCGCGACGCCGTAGTCGGATCGTCAAAGTCGACTTCCACCAAAGCGAAATCCACCATCTCATCGAAAGACGGGACACCTTTGCCTCTATCAAGTGGTATCGATTTCCGTGTTGCTCGGTGAGATTTTACGCTTTTCGTAGTTTAGATCGAGTCCGTCTTCATACCTATAGTCCACGAAAAAGCCAAAAAAATTAGGGTTAGTTCATCCTATCCCAACCGATCGAGCCTTTGCATAATCTTTTTCAGATTTGCATTGTTGAATTTGCGGTTGCATCGCCGTGTCTAGTTGCTGGTCTTAGAGTCTAGTCTTTAGAGTTTCGAGTTCGGTCATAAGTTGTCACGCCGCCGCACCATTATCATCGCCTCGCCATCTACCACCACCGCTATCCGCCACCGCTTCAATCCGTATCCATATACCACCACCGCTGCCATATATCACCACCGCCATCGACCACCATATATCCGCCACCAATCCGAGTCCCTTGCATATTAGGTTTGTTTTCGATCCATCTAGTTTTCCGATTCGTGTTTCCTTGTCCGAGTAGGTTTCGATTCCAGCAATCTTTGCCTTCAGAGAAGAGGTTGGTTTCCAAAAAAAATTCCAAAACGCACGGGATAAAAAAATTTTCGCTATCCTATTTTTAGGTGTTTCTAAGCGTATTGAGCGATCGCCGTTATAGAAAGTTTTTTGACCCGCTTCAGCTTTTTGGGTCCGGCATCGAAAAAAAAATTTAAAAATTTCGTGCCCATCCCGTCGGTTTGACACAGGAAGAGTTTTGAGACACTCGCCATTATAGTGATTTTTCGCAAAAAAAGAAAAAAAGAGCAGCGCAAAAAAAAAAGAAATCAGCAAAAAAAAAAGCGAAAAAAAAAAATTCAGAGTGTGCTCCTCCTTTGTTTACGCAGTGCCGTGATTTTGTTAGTGTTCTAGGCTCGCGTCTCTAGCACGGTCTAGCCTAGGACCAGACAAGATCGTCGTTGAGCGCTTATTCAACTTTGCATCTGAATTGATTATTGTTGACCCTTTTGCTACCATATTATAAGCCTTCCCAGCTCCACATACATCTGCGTCGTGCGTTGACTCTCCCCGTAATCGCTATATCCAAGCTTTGAGAGTTTTGACTACAACGGTTGCCGATCACCACCGCTGCTGGTAAGAACTGGTGAGAATTTGAGATTTGCTTGACGGGTTTGTGATACACCACCACCACTTCTTCGTAGCCCTGTAGGATCATATTCTTGTGTGTTTCTATTTGCTACTAACCATGGCAGGATCACAAGTCGATGAGACTGATTGGGAGAACTCTGACGAACAAACAGACTACATGATAAGTTTCAGCAAATGATGATTGGACAGTGCAAGATGTGCTAAACAGATTTGACGAGGCCATGGAGAAGATAGATGGCATTGAGAAGACGTTTGAAACAAAGCTTGATAGCAAGTTTGATGAATTGCTCGCGCGTTTTCCACAACCACCGCCGGCTGCACCTATCGCACCTCTGAACGACAACAACCACGCCTCTTCCGAATCAAGATGGACGAGCTCGGCGTGTTCCTATTGAGCTAGGACAAAATTCTGGTGCCGCTGCCATGCTGTTGTTGCTTCTTTGGCTCCTGCCATTATTCTTCTTTGGTACAGAGGAGGATGATTTTGTGGGAGATTACGAGGATGAGGTTGATCAACATCGAACTACGTGCAACCACCAGCACCACAACCACCAGGTCGCCCACATGCAAATAATGGCAATGTTAGGGCTCCCCTCAGTACGAGATCATGACCATCTCCCTAAACTGAAATTGAATATTCCACCATTTGAGGGTAGGTATGTTCTGATATATATCTTACTTGGGAGTTAGAAACTGAACAACGATTTACATGTTTACAATATCCCGAGGAGAGACGTGTTCTGCTGCTGTTTGTGCTTTCACTAGCTTTGCATGTGTTTGGTGGTCGAACATTGTAGATTATATCCTGTTCCAGCTACTTGGGCTGCTTTGAAAACTGCTATGCGTGCTCGTTGGGTTCCACCATATTATCAACGTGAATTACTTCAAAATTGCAGCGCTTAAGACAAGGAAAAACTCAGAGAAGAATATTATCGTGAATTACAAACCGCTTGATTAGATGTGGTATTGTTGAGGAGAATGAAGCTATGCTTGCACGTTTTCGGGTGGATTAAATAGAGAGATTCAGACCATTCTAGACTATAAGGATTATAATAATATCACTCGCTCATTCCATCTTGCTTGTAAAGCTGAACGTGAAGTGCAGGATCGATGTGCATTGGCGCCGCACTAACTTTTCTCGCAGTCGACCTTCATCATGGACACCACGTGCATCCTCTACTTCCATCGCACCATCACCTCCTTGAGTTGCCACCTCCAACCGTGATACAAGAAGCAGGCACAACCACCACTATCTGCCAAGAGCACACACTGCCTGCATGCAGAGCTCTTCTTCTTCCATGGCGCCAACAGGCACACAAGTGATATTATTTGTCGTCGTTGTAAGGGAAGAGGACATTTTTGAGAGAATGCAAATCTCAGCGTGTGATGATTGCTAACGAGGATGGTGGGTATGAGTCCGCTAGTGACTATGATGAGGAGACTTTGGCTCTTATTACACATGAGGAACACGGTGGAGATGATTCGATCATGAGACACAATACATGGCTGTCAAGATGCCGACAGGTATGAATGTTTAGTTGCTCAACGTGTTTTGAGTGTGCAGGTTACACAAGCTGAGCAAAATCAGAGGCATAATTTGTTCCATACAAAGGAGTTGTGAAGGAACGCTCTATTCAGCGCCATCATAGATGGAGGGAGCTGCAACAACTTGGCTAGCATGGAGATGGTGGAGAAGCTATCTCTCACCACAAGACCACATCCACATCCTTACTACATCCAATGGTTCAACAACAGCGGAAGGTTAAGGTAACACGTCTGCTCATGTGCATTTTAGTATCTCTACATATGCTGATTATGTTGATTGTGATGTGGTACCTATGCAAGCATGTTCCTTATTACTTGGTCGACCATGGCAATTTGATAAAAATTCTGTACACCATGGTAGAAACAATCAAGATACTCTTGTTCATAAGGATAAAATATTACTTTGCTTCCTATGACTCGAGTCCATTTTGAAAGATGATATTAATAGAGCTAATAAAGCAAAACAGAGAAAAATAAGAGTGAAAATCAGATTGTGGCAAAAGAATTTGAGCAACATATGAAGCCTAATAGTAAACCATCTAGTGTTGTTTCTGAAATTAAATTGAAAAGTGCATGTTTACTTGCCACTAAATCTGATATTGATGAGCTAGATCTTAGCAAATCTGTTTGCTATGCTTTTGTGTGCAAAGAGGCATTATTTTCATTCGAGGACGTGTTTTCCTCTTTGCCCCTCGCTGTCACTAACATTTTGCAGAGTTCACGACGTCTTTCCACAAGACGTGCCACCGGATTACCACCTATTCGAGGGATTGAGCATCAAATTGACTTAATTCCGGTGCATCATTACCCAACCCGCACCATACCGCATCAATCCAGAGGAGACGAAGGAGATTATGCGTCAAGTATGAGGAGCTGCTCGACAAAGGTTATATACGCGAATCCCTTAGTCCTTGTGCTGTTCCTATTATTCTAGTGCCAAAAAGGATGGTACGTCACGTATGTGTGTTGATTGTAGAGGCATCAATAATATTACTATTCGTTATCGCCACCCTATTCCTAGGCTAGATGATATGCTTGATGAATTGAGTGGCTCTACAATATTCTCCAAAGTTGATTTGCGAGTGGATACCATCAAATTCGTATGAAATTGGGAGATGAATGGAAAACAACATTTAAAACTAAGTTTGGATTATATGAGTGGTTAGTGATGCCTTTTGGGTTAACTAATGCACCTAGTACTTTCATGAGATTAATGAACGAAGTTTTACGTGTTTTCATTGGACGATTTGTGGTAGTCTATTTTGATGATATCTTGATTTATAGCAAATCTTTGGAAGAACATTTGGAACATTTACGTGTTGTTTTTAATGCTCTACATGATGCACGCTTGTTTGGTAACCTTGGGAAGTGCACCTTTTGCACCGATCGAGTATCTTTTCTTGGCTATGTTGTTACTCCACAGGAATTGAAGTTGATAAAGCCAAGATTGAAGCTATTGAGAGTTGGCGCAGCCAAAACGGTCACACAAGTGAGGAGTTTCTTGGCCTCGCTGGTTTCTATAGGCGTTTTGTGAGAGATTTCAGCACCATTGCTGCACCTCTCAACGAGCTTACAAAGAAGGATGTGCCTTTTGTTTGGGGTACCGCACGGGAAGAAGCCTTCACGATATTGAAAGATAAGTTGACACATGCTCCTTTACTCCAACTTCCCGATTTTCATAAGACTTTTGAGCTTGAATGTGATGCTAGTGGAATTGGATTAGGAGGTGTGTTATTACAAGATGGCAAACCTGTTGCATACTTTTCAAAAAACTGAGTGGGCCTAGTCTGAACTATTCTACTTATGATAAAGAATTATATGCTCTTGTTCGACTTTAGAGACATGGCAACATTATTTATGGCCCAAAGAATTTGTTATACATTCGATCATGAATCTTTGAAACATATTAAAAGTCAAGCTAAACTGAATCGTAGACATGCTAAATGGGTTGAATTCATTGAGACTTTCCCTTATGTCATTAAACACAAAAAGGGTAAAGAAAATGTTATTGCTGATGCATTGTCTCATCGTTATACTATGCTTTCACAACTTGACTTTAAAATATTTGGTTTGGAGACCATCAAAGATCAATATGTGCATGATGCTGAATTTAGCGATGTATTGCAGAATTGTAAAGAAGGTAGAACATGGAACAAGTTCATCCTTAATGATGGATTTGTGTTCCGTGCTAACAAGCTATGCATTCCAGCTAGCTCCGTTCGTCTTTTGTTGTTGCAGGAGGCGCATGGAGGAGGACTAATGGGACACTTTGGCGTGAAGAAGACGGAGGACGACTTGCTACACATTTCTTTTGGCCAAAGATGAGACGGATGTTGAGCGTTTATTGCTCGCTGCACTACATGTCAAAAAGCTAAGTCACAACTCAATCCTCATGGTTTATATATGCCTTTGCCTGTACCTAGTGTTCCTTGGGAGGATATATCTATGGACTTTGTTTTAGGTTTACCTAGAACAAAGAAGGGGAAGGATAGCATATTTGTTGTCGTGGATAGATTCTCGAAAATGGCACACTTTATACCATGTCATAAAAGCGATGATGCTGTCAATGTTGCTGATTTGTTCTTTCGTGAAATTATTCGCTTGCATGGTGTGCCAAATACTATTGTTTCAGATCGTGATACTAAATTTCTTAGCCACTTTTGGAGATGTTTATGGGCTAAGTTGGGGACTAAACTGCTTTTTAGTACTACTTGTCACCCCCAAACCGATGGACAAATCAAGTAGTCAATAGAACATTGTCTACTATGCTTAGGGCTGTTCTAAAGAAAAATAAGAAAATGTGGGAGGAATGCTTGCCTCATATTGAATTTGCTTATAATCGCTCATTGCATTCTACTACTAAGATGTGCCCTTTTGAAGTTGTGTATGGTTTCCTACCTCGTGCACCTATTGATTTGTTGCCTCTTCCATCTTCGAGAGAAGGTTAATTTTGATGCTAAAGAACGTGCTGAGTTGATTTTAAAAATGCATGAGTTAACTAAGGAAAACATTGAGCGTATGAATGCTAAATATAAACTTCTGGAGATAAGGGTAGAAAACATGTTGTGTTTGCACCGAGATCTTGTTTGGTTACATTTGCGTAAGGATAGATTTCTGATTTGCGCAAATCAAAGCTAATGCCACGTGCTCGCTGGTCCCTTTAAGGTGTTGGAGAAAGTAAATGATAATGCATATAAACTTGAGCTGCTGCAGATTTTGGGGTTAGTCCCACTTTTAACATTGCAGATTTGAAGCCATATTTGGTGAGGAAGATGAACTTCCGTCGAGGACGACTTCATTTCAAGAAGGGAGGATGATGAGGACATCAATACCATTGTTACACCCACAGCCCCCGCTGCTATACATCTTGGACCAATTACTAGAGCTCACAAGACGCCAACTAAATTACTGTGTACTTTCGTTTCTTGGTAATGATTCTAATGTTCATGAGAATATGATGCTGCCTAAATTGGATACATTTGTTTTGCTTACAAATGAAGGGCCTAGCTTGGAGAAGGATGAACATTGGAGCAAGAACACACATGGAGTTGATGGCATGCGCAAGGAGATCAAGAACGGAGTTACAAGTGATGATTTCAGGACTTTGAAGCCACCATAAGGAGTGCATGAAGCCTTGGACGAAATATACAAGATGCCACTTCATAATATTCGTCCATAGGCTATTCTAGGTGCTGCATCACCTTATTATTGGGCCAGCCCATGTAATTTCGAAATACATTAGTATAGGCTATTTTAGAGTCCGTATGTGTGGGGAAACAAGAGATAGGGTTAGTTTGGACCCCTCCACCAAGGGCCACGAAATTCACCCCTCTTCCTCCATATATACATCCCTTAGGGCACCGCTTAGACTTGGGTTTTGTTTAGATTAAAAGTTCGCCATAGCTGCAACTTCGCTGCATTTCGCTTGTGTTCAACGACTGCACCAAGACGTCAGTAACCCCACCTTGATCAATAAAGCTTTCATCTTATATTCGCAATATCCAGATTGCAATCTCAGTTTCTTGCTTGTTCTTCGCTTGCTCGCAGGAAATAGACCCTCGTGGTCGTTGATCGTGCTCGGCGTGGTCAATAACCTCTCGGAGTTGGTTTAGCGATTGCTATAGCGCGACGCCCTCGCGACGTCAGTAGTCGGATCGTCAAAGTCGACTTCCACCAAAGCGAAATCCACCATCTCATCGAAAGACGGGACACCTTTGCCTCTATCAGTACCCTGTTTAATTTTGAGTATAGCTTGGCGGATCATAACTTCGAGAGAAATCTTGATGAACAATTGAAGAATGAAAAGAATCCTTGATGACCCACCATGTAGAGCCTCCAAGAAGAACTCCGGTAATAAAAGGATGATAGAAAGAAAGAGAAGTTGAAAACACAAGGTGAATCCTTGCAATGATTTAGAGGGATCTCCGTGATAATTAGAGCAAGGAATTCCGGAAAAAAGAGAAGATGAAACAAATGAAACCGAGAATTACTTCATCACGAACAATCTCCGGAAGAAAAGAATTAATCACTTGGATGAACAAGAATAAGAATTATGTTATGCGTATCCTTCACCAATTTAAATTGATGACAAGCAACTGATTTGGCATACTACTTATTCCCGTAGAAAGGATTAAAAGAGATATATCAAAACTTGAGACGGTCTTCAACAAACCACCGGTAGGATTGGAACAACAAATGAATTCATATGATGAACAAGGAAGAGAGATCTTGAAAGAACCACCGTAAGAATTGAAAAAGAACGTAGCAAAGGCACAATTCACGGGAAAGAGTTGGAAAACGAATGAAGATATTTGCGGGGATTTAGATACAAGTGGACGAAGAGATCATGAGCTGATTAGAGGATATTTGAACGAATCACCGGTATGATTTGGAGAATGAAAACTCAAATCTGAGAATGAAGAATTATGACATGATGGACTTCGGAGGAAAGAAATGGAAACAACTCATGAAATGCTCCGGATGGTAAGAAAAGAATTGTCACAATCAAAACAATTATGAGAGTATGGCATAAAGCTAGGACCATGAATATTGAAGAGAATGGAGCAAGATTTAAGAGAAATCGACGGTCTTCACATGTTGAGAATGAAGATGAGAACCACCATGAATTGTATGAGATACTCCGGGACAATTAAAAGAGGAAAGGTTGAGCCAAAGATGAAAAGAATTTGAAAACGACCTTGGAGAAGGCATGTGACTGATGGTAACTCATTCTTACGTCAAACTTGGAGAAGAATTTAGGATAGCTCCGGAATAATTAGAAGAGTCAGGTAAGATCCTGCGAAAAGACCTGTGGGTTAGGGCCCACTCAAAAGAAAACACCGTTGAAAAGATTTAAAGAGATATTGCACCGGTTGAATTAAATGGCTTGAATGAGATAACAACTTCGAAATATCTTGAAGGGATTGAGATTGGAAACGCAAGTCTTGTGAGATATCTTCAGCACTCCAGAACAAATGAATAGGAAGAAGTGAATGATTAAGAGGTGCATCGGTATGAGAAGACATTGAAATGAGGAAAAAGGTACGATCAACACCGAAAGCTAGAGTTGGATCCACCGGAGAAGAAACAACAATGAAGGATGATGAACTTGAAACTGTTGAGCATCTTCATGGGAAATCGCCGGATAAGAACATTGCCTAAAAGAATGGAAAAACTTCACATGAATAAATGGATACTTGATTAAGAAATCTATGTCCTTGAAGAAAAAGGGTGGGTGGGCGGGAAAACAAAGGCAACTTGGAGACGGATGAAACAAACACCGTTGAGAAAACTTAGAATTGATCTTGCGGATGGGGATAAAAATGATGGGATCCACTTGAAGAGAAACACGCCGGTTGAAAAGGATTGACATGACAATCTCGATTGTCGAGAAGGATTGGTATTCACATCGGAGTATGAGAACACCATTTCGGAAAGGTATGGAATCAACACTTGACATTGAAGCAACTCGAATACCACAACTCAAAACAAAACAAAGGACTGGCTTGCGAATAAGCGGAACAAACATATGATAGAGATTTCGTCAGAAGTTTTGTGGTGGGGCCTACGGGCTCGATCAGACAGCACCATCATGTACAAGGCGTGCACATGACATCTGAAGCGCCCCCCAGTCGGCATAGCCAAGGACTCTTTAAGACACAACGAGACCATGTAAAACCAACCGTGAATAGGCGGACCACTAGACGTCGAACCCCAATTTCATATCATACATCCGTCGGAAAGATATCCTAAGAGCTACTTGAATTCCCACCTATGAAACTCCCGAAATTTTCGGTTATGCAATCTGGTGTTGGGGATACGGGGAAGCAATATATCTCACCCAAACTAACAATCCCTACATCCAATTGTATCCATCCGTCAACACATAACCAAGAAACCTTCGAAATCGTGTACCTCAACCTTGAAAAGCATCCGTTATCTGAGTCATGGCAATACTCCCGTACTCACCTCAAGATTGGGTTAAGCGGGCTTATCTCACCAACAACTGCATAAAAGAGATTTTCGATGTCGGCGTACTAAACTCGGTATTCCGAACTGCAACGATAAAATTATGACGACAACACCTCGGAGCTCAACTCCCGGGACACCGCCACAACCCCTAAATGACAGAGGCACCAAGAACAATGTTCTCGCATAAGAATATCGGAACGATCCCAAGATACCCGCGTGATCCTAAAAATTTTTAGTGAAATTTAAGAAGAGAAGAGTCAAAACTCTCGTCCAGATACCTCACCGTAAGGTCGAAGGACCGGGAGTAAAAAGAATTCTAAACTCTCCGATATATATAATCCTAAATGACTCAAAACATTTTTCTAGACACAACTCGGCCGCTAAAACGATCAAGCGGTGGGGCTCCTAAGGTCGGGAAGGCTCGATTACCAACTTGTAACACCTCGATGCGGCTATATCTCCCACGTGTCGGAAGCACGACTTAGAGGCATAACCGCATTGAAAGCAAAGGTCGCAAGTGAGGTAATCTTCACACAACCCATGCAATACATAAGGAAAGAGATACATAGTTGGCTTACAATCGCCACTTCACACAATTACATGAATAAAGCATTACATCATACAGATACAATCAAGGTCCGACTACGGAACCAAAATAAAAGAAGAACCCCAAATCGATAAAGGTCCCCGATCGACCCCAACTGGGCTCCACTCTTGATCAACTAGAACGAAACAACACAAAAGGCAAGATCTTCATCGAGCTCCTCCTTGAGCTTGATTGCGCCACCTTTCGGTAACATAGGCACCGCAAACTGGTTTTGAAGTATCCGTGAGCCACGGGACTCAGCAATCTCGCACCGCGAGATCAAGACGATTAAGCTTATGGGTAAGGTAAAGGCATGAGGTGGAGCTGCAGCAGCGACTAACATATATGGTGGCTAACATACGCAAATGAGAGCGAGAAGAGAAGGCAAAGCACGGTCGATAAAAGTATGATCAAGAAGTGATCCTATAGCAACTGCGTCAAGCATAACTCCAACATCAGTGTTCACTTCCGGACTCACGGAAAGAGACCATCATGGTTACACACACGGTTGATGTATTTTAATTAAGGTCAACTTCAGGTTTTCTACAACCGGACATTAACAAATTCCCATCTGCCACATAACCGCGGCACGGCTCTCGAAAGTTTATACCTGCAGGGTGTCCCAACTTAGCTCATGACAAGCTCTCGCGATCAACGAAGGAATAGACCTTCACCCAAGACACTCCGATCGACTCGGTATCCCGGTACATCAAGACATTTCGACAATGGTAAAACAAGACCAGCAAAGCCACCGAATGTGCCGACAAACCCGATAGGAGCTGCACATATCTCGTTCTCGGGGCACACCGGATTGTCCAAACTTCGGTAGGCCAGCCCGTGAGTTGCCTCGGTACACCGCGGTCGACGGTTTGGACCAACACTCACAACGAGCACCGCCCGGGGTTAAATAAAGATGACCTCAGTTCGAAACCCAAGGGAAAAAAGGGCTAGGTGAGGCAAATGGTAAAAGTCAATGTTGGGCCTTGCTGGACAAGTTTTATTCAAAGCGAACCGTCGTGGGGGTCCCATAAATCACCCGACCAGCGTAAGGAACGCAAAATCCGGGAACATAACACCGGTATGACGGAAACTAGGGCGGCAAGAGTGGAACAAAACACCAGGCATAAGGCCGAGCCTTCCACCCTTTACCAAATATATAGATGCATTAATAATATAAGAGATATTGTGATATCCCAACAAGTAAACAGGTTCCAACAAGGAACAACATCTCCATGTTCCAATAAGGAACAAACTTCAATCTTCACCTGCAACTAACAACGCTATAAGAGGGGCTGAGCAAAGCAATAACATAGCCAATCAATGGTTTGCTAGGAATGGTGTCAAAGGTTAGAGGTTTGACATGACAATTTGGGAGGCTGACAAGCAAAAGGTAGGCATCGTAGCATTGGCATAGCAAAAGAGCGAGCAAACTAGCATAGCGAAGATAGTAGTGATTTCGAGGGTATGGTCATCTTGCCTGAAATCCCGCAAGGAAGAAGAACGATTCCATGAAGAAGACAAACGAACATAGTCGAACGAATCCTCACAACTCTGGAACGAAACCGAAGCTAACGAGAGAAGCAAACCCGGAAAGAAACAAACAACATGGTAAACAACCATCACATAAACATGGCATGATGCGCAAACAAGTATGATGCATGTCCGGTTTAATGAGGCATGGCATGGCAAAGTGCACAAACAATACTACAAGTTAAGTGGAGCTCAATATGCAACGAGGTGCATGTTGACGGAACACCACAACAATTATTTAGTTCTCTCTCGGTTATGAACACAACAATATTAAATGTTGTTAAGCATGGCAAGAGGTGAAGCAAAAGTAAACTAACTATTTAGGCAAGTTTAAATGAGGCCGGAACAACAAACAACACTTCCGGTAAATCCCCACATGTTATTTAGCTATTAAAGCAAACAACAATTTTAAAACATTTTAATTGTTGTTATCATGATTCGGATGACAATGCAAGTTTTAAGCAAATTTATGAAAATGTTGACTTGAGCATGTTACGAGGCATTTGTCGCCATGGCGGAACGAAAAAGGGTGCCACGGCGGCGAAACAAAAATGGTGCCACGGCAACATATCCGAAAGTGATGCCACGGCAACATATCCAAAAATGATGCCACTGCAACATATCGGTTCCGGTAACTCATGGAAGTACCGGTGCAAAAGGAAGGGTGACGTGAGCGAGTCATGCAAGATGGTGGGGTGATCCCGGATTACCGGGTTCCCACGGGACGACGGCAGGGCAAACGCGGAACGTGCAAAGACAAACAGGCACGGCGCAAACACGAGCATCTCATACATGCAAGGGCATCTCATCGCGGTCATCTCGGGTTATACCTTCGAAGCGTGCATTTCGGGGCGGTTCGGGTTCGATGCGGTGTAGGTGGAAGTAGTGGTACACGGCATCGGTAGAGGAAGTAGTGGTACACGGCGGCGGCGGTAGTTGTACACGTTTCGTAGATGAAGTAGTTGTTCATGATCCGTAGATGTTCGGGGTCACCACAAGGAACTTGAGTCCACGGGGTCTTCTCGGGTCGACGGTAGTGGTACACGTTCGTCATGGTACTTGGCGAGTCCGCGTAGTCGTAGACGTTCCAAGGTGCTTGACGCATCAGCAGGTGTAGTCGTACATGTTCGAAGCATAACTTGGCGTATCCATGTAGTAGGCGTTCTGGTCCTGTAGTCGTTCGAGCGTCCGTGTGGTCTTGCCGGTGGGGTACTTGGCGCTTGCGGTCCAACTCCGAGGTCATAGCCGTGTAGTTGAACTTGACGAAAACAGGTCTCGCTGGGGACTTGGCGCATCCATCAGGAACTTGGTGGCAGTGATACTTGTGCTCACGAAACGGCAAAGAGACGCAGCCGCAACTTGTCCTTGCAGAGGAGGACAAGGCGGTGCGTGAGCAGCGGCAGAAGCGGGCACGCTCAAGGGAGAGCAGCAGAAGGCAGCAGCAGCAGTGAGGCGAAGGTGGTGGTTTAGCACGGCGCCGCACTTGTCGGAGATGGCGGCGAAGGCGGGAAGGCGGTCATGGTGGCGGCGAGTCGAACGGACTCGCACGCGTTCAATGAAAAGACGAACGGCGCAGGCGTCTCAAGCGGGAAGGAGCACGGCGACGCGCTGGGTGCCGCACGGGGTCGATGGAGAGGGCTTGGCGGCGGGGACGAGCTTCGTGCTCGGCGCTGAAGAAGATGGCGGCGGCGCTGGAAGAAGGCAGCAGCGGCGGTGTGTTGGCGGGGGGTCGAGCGAGGGAGATGATGACGCGAGGGAGGAGATGGGGACCGGGGCCAAGCAGGCGCGGGACGGCTCGGCACGGTGGTCGCGGGCGCTCGCGTGAGGCGTGGGAGACGCCGAAGGCATAACGGAGGGCGGCGCTACTCGAGGCGAGGTGGCTCGGGAGGCGATGGCGACGAGGAGGAGGTTGGGCGCTGGGCAGCCGGGGATCGAGCGCGGTCTCCTGCGTGCGGGATCGAGCGAGAGAGATGGGGGATCGGGCAAGTGGCGGCGCAGAAGGGAGGACGAGGGAGAGATGGGGATTCGATCGGGCTAGGTTAGGTTAGGCTGGGGTTCGGCTGGGCCTTGGCCTTGGGCAGTCAAGGGAGGTGGGAGGCCAGTGTTGGCTGGACTCTCTTCTCCCTCTCCCTATTTCCTTTACCAATTAAATAAAACAGAAAAAGAGGAAGAAGAGAAAGAGAAGTTAGGGGTGGAATCAAGATGGGGATAATTTTCACGGACTCGTAAAAATGTGAGGAGTTTAAATAAAATGGCAAGAGGATTTTTGGAGAACAATAGATTTGCACATGTTGAATTTAATGCAACATGTTTGAATTTTGAAACCCACTCGAAAGGACTCTAAATGGGCTGAGATTTTTAGAGGAGCCTTGATAAAATAGAGAGAAATATTGACAAGGTTTGGAGGTCAAACTCAAAGAGGAATAGACATGGAAAATGTTTTGCACGTGTGTTATGGATGATTCGAAATGGAATATTTAATATAGCTCCTTAAATATCGGAGGGTATGTTATAAAGAGAAGCCATCCTTCCTCGATTTAAATGGATCGAAGATCCATACCATTTATTTAGTTGAGATGCAAAAGATTTATGAGATGATGGCATGATGACATGATGCAATGCACATGATGACATGGCAAATGCAACACGCAAGCAAATGACATGGCAATGACGGCGAATAACAGGCAGACATCTAGCGCATCGGATCCGGGGCGTTACAATTAGTTAAACCCAAAGGCATGACTAACCACTCATATAATCCAAACTTATTTTTAAATGTTGTTTTCCATTCATCCCCCAATTTCATACGAATTTGATGGTATCCACTACGCAAATCAACTTTGGAGAATATTATAGAGCCACTCAATTCATCAAGCATATCATCTAGCCTAGGAATAGGATGACGATAGCGAATAGTAATATTATTAATGCCTCTATAATCAACACACATACGTGATGTACCATCCTTTTTCGGCACTAGAATAATAGGAACAGCACAAGGACTAAGGGATTCATGTATATAACCTTTGTCGAGCAGCTCTTGTACTTGACGCATAATCTCCTTCGTCTCCTCCGGATTGGTACGGTATGGCGACGGTTTGGCGGTGAAGCACCGGAATTAAGTCAATCGATGCTCAATCCTCTAATAGGCGGTAATCCGGTGGCACGCCTTGTGGAAAGACGTCGAACTCTCTGCAAAATGTTAGTGACAGCAGGAGGCAAAGAGGAAGGCACGTCCTCGAATGAAAATAATGCCTCTTGCACACAAAAGCATAACAAACAGATTTGCTGAAATCTAGCTCATCAATATCAGATTTGGTGGCAAATAAACATGCACTTTTCAATTTTATTTCAGAAGCAACACTAGATGGTTTATTATTAGGCTTCATTTGTTGCTCAAATTCTTTTACCACAATCTGATTTTCGCTCTTATTCTTCTCCTGTTTTGCTTTATTAGCTCTATTAATATCATCTTTCAAAATAGAATCTGGAGTCATAGGAAGCAAAGTAATATGTTTATCCTTATGAACAAGAGTATACTGATTGTTTCTACCAAGGTGTACAGAATTTTTATGAAATTGCCATGGTCTACCAAGTAATAAAGAACATGCTTGCATAGGTACCACATCACAATCAACATAATCAGCATATGTAGAGATACTAAAATGCACACCTAACAAAGACGTGTTACCTTAACCTTGCCGCTGTTATTGAACCATTGGATGTAGTAAGGATGTGGATGTGGTCTTGTGGTGAGAGAAAGCTTCTCCACCATCTCCATGCTAGCCAAGTTGTTGCAGCTCCCTCCGTCTACAATGACGCGCACAGAACGTTCCTTCACAACTCCCTTGGTATGAAACAAATTGTGCCTCTGATTTTGCTCAGCTTGTGTGACCTGCACACTACAAACACGTTGAGCAACTAAACATTCATACCTGTCAGCGTCTTCAGGAGCCATGTATTGCGTCTCATGATCAGAATCATCTCCACCGTGTTCTTCACGTGTAATAAGAGCCAACGTCTCCTCATCATAGTCACTAGCGGACTCATACCCACCATCCTCAAGAGCAATCATCACACGCTGAGATTTGCATTCTCTCGCATAATGACCTCTTCCCTTACAACAACGACAAATAATATCACTTTGGTGTGCCCGCTGATGCCATGGAAGAAGAAGAGCTCTGTGTAGGCCGGTAGGTGCGCTTTTGGCGATAGTGGAGGTTGTGCCTGCTTTCTTGTATCATGGCTAGAGGTAGCGGTGATGGAGGTGCTGGTGTAGTGGAAGTAGAGGATGCACGCGGTGTCCATGATGAAAGTCGACTGCGAGAAAAGTTAGTTTGCGCCAATGCTTGTCGATCCTCAAGACTTCACGCTCACTTTACAAGCAAGATGGAATAAACGAGTGATATTAGTATACTCCTTATACTCTAGAATGGTCTGAATCTCTCTATTTAATCCACCTATAAAACGTGCAAGCATAGCTTCATTCTCCACAACAATACCACATCTAATCATGTGGGTTTGTAATTCCCGATAATATTCTTCTACAGAAATTTTTCCTTGTCTTAAACGCTGCAATTTTTGAAGCAATTCACGTTGATAATATGGTGGAACCCAACAAGCACGCATAGCAGTTTTCAAAGCAGCCCAAGAAGCGGGAATGGGATATAATCTACAATGTTGAGACCACCATACACATGCAAAACTAGTGAAAGCACAAACAAAGCAAAGAACTGTCTCTCCTCGGGATATTGTAAACATGTAAAACGTTGTTCAGTTTCTAACTCCCAAGTAAGATATATATCAGAACATATCTATCCTCAAATGGTGGAATATTCAATTTCAGTTTAGGAATATGGACATCATCTCGCACTGAGGTGGTGGTGCAGGCCTACCATTACGAATATATACCGAGGTCGACCACTTGGTGGTGGTCTTTGGTGGCTGCACGAGTTCTGATTTTGATCAACCTCATCCTCATAATCGCCCGCACACTCATCATCCTCCTCGGCACCAAAGCAGCAGCAGAGCAGGAGCCAAAGAAGCACCAACAGCAGAGAGCGGCACTGAATTTTGTCCCGCTCAATAGGAATACGCCGAGCTCGGCCCATACCGATTCGAAGGGGCGAAGTTGTTTTTGTTGTAGAGGTGCGATAGGTGCAGCCGGCGGTGGTTGTGGAAAACGCGTGAGCAATTCATTAAACTTGCTATCAAGCTTTGTTTCAAACGCCTTCTCAATGCCATCTATCTTCTCCATGGCCTCGTCAAATCTGTTTAGCACATCTTGCACCTGTCCACTCATCATTTGCTGAAATTTATCATGTAGCTGTTTGTTCGTCGTGTTCTCCCAATCAGTCTCATCGACTTGTGATCCTACCATGGTTAGCAGCAAATAGAAACACACAAGAATATTATCCTACAGACTACTAAGAAATGGTGGTGGTGTATCACAAACCCGTCAAGCAAATCTCAAATTCTTACCAGTTCTTCCCAAAGAAGAAGCGGTGATCGCAACCGTTGTAGTCAAAACTCTCAAAGCTTGGATAGAGCGATTACCAGGGAGAGTCAAACGCACGACGTAGATGTATGTGGAGCTGGGAAGGCTTATAATATGGTAGTAAAAAGGGTGAGCAATAATCAATTCAGAGATGCAAAGTTGAATAAACGCTCAACGACGGTACTGTGTTGGTCCTAGGCTAGACTGTGCTAGAGACGTGAGCCTAGAACACCAACAAAATCACGGCGCGGCACGTAAACAAGGGAGGAGCACACTCTGAATTTTTTTTCTCCTTTTTTTCCTTTTTTTGCACTTTTTTTCCTCTTTTTTTTTGCTCCGCAACAATTTTTTTTCGAAAAAGTCTACAAATGGTCTAAAAACTGCCTAGCCATAATTTTCCAGACTTAGTTTTTTTTTGAGTTTGGAACTATTTCTCTACTGCGGGTATCACGGAAGTTGGGGAGTAAGAATAGGACTGGTGGCGGAGATGAAACTGGTGGATACTCGGACTGGTGGCAGATATATGTTGCAGGTGGACTCAGATTGGCGTGATGGCGGCGGATATGTGGTGGCGTATATGGACTCGGATTGGCGGTGAATATGTGGTGGCGGTATATGGCAGCAGCGACGTGACAACCTGTGAACAGAACTCGAAACTCTAAAAGACTAGACGCTAAGACCAGTAACTTGACACGACGATGCAACCGCAAATTCAACAAAGCAAATACAGAAAAGATTATGCAAAGGCTCAGATTGGTTCGGATGGGATGAACTAACCCTGATTTTTTTTGCCTTTTTCGTGGACTATTGGTATGAAGAACAGACTCGATCTAAACTACGAAAAACTACAAATTCTCACCGAGCAACCTGGAAATCTGATACCACTTGATAGAGGCCAAGGTGTCCCGTCTTTCGATGAGATGATGGATATTGCTTTGCTGGAAGTCGACTTTGACGATCCGACTACTTAACGCGGCGAGGACGTCGCGCCTTAGCAATCGCTAAACCAACACTGAGAGGTTATTGACCACGCCGGAACACGATCAACCTGACCATGAGGCTCTGTTTCCTGCGTGCAAACGAAGAACAAGCAAGAAACTGAGATTACAATCTGGATATTGCGAATATAAGATGAAAGCTTTATTGATCAAGGTGGGGTTCTGTGACGCCTTTGTCTGGTCGTTGAACACAAACGAAATACGCGAAGTTGCAGCTATGGCAAACTTTAATCTAAACAAAACCAAAAGTCTCATTTGGCCGTAAATTAAAGAAAATCCAGCGGCTATATCCCTTAGTCTCCTTGTTTTTTCCGGATGGCACGCTGTAACTCACGCGCGTGCAAGACAAGAACAAAAGGGCATTCCTGGCATCGGTCAATTTATATGTGGAAATGATATCTCCTCTATAGAGGACAAGAAATTTTGCGCCAATCAGGCAAAAAGCGCACGAGAAAATGAAGTACTTTCAAGGACTACCATAGAATGGATAGATGTTCACTAAAACGGTCATAATTTTGTCATTCGGAGTCCGTGTCGGACCCACAAGTACTCAAACTGCTCGCGGCGAGCGCGTGAATCTAGAAAAAGCCTCCCCGCTTGCGCCAGGAGGCCCGGAGTACCCTCAAATACAGCTTTAAGCAGGAATTTTTGGCCCTGAAAGTCAAAGAACATCATTCGTAGCTATTTTTCAGACAAGTTTCTGAACCCATTGGCACTTTCTTTTGAAGGAAATTCAAGAGATTATCTTGCTTATAGACATTAGCCCCCTTGGTAGGGACAAACGTACCTTTCTGCAGATGCTCTATTGATGCGGAGCATCCTACGGACATCACCATGTCAAGAGCCCATTTGGCAAGTGACACGTACGACATCTACTTCACACACACTAAGGTGAATCATCTCCTTTACACGTGCTCACTTGACCCCTTCGAGGATGGCATACTACTTGACACTTCTCCCATGTGCATGCATAGGTATTGTCGGAACTTTACGGACGACAAGGAGGAGTGCAAGCGCCAAGGAACGACTACACCATCCGCGAGGGAAGCGTGGAAGAGAAGACGGAAGAAAGGAAGAAGAAGAACGGAGCAGGATCGAGTTGCCGGATCATCCGGACCCCACCGGATGATCCGGACTAAGTTCGGATGATCCGGACGACCTCCCGGACGATCCGCTAACGCGCTCAAGACAACAGAACCTGCTTTCGATGGCCGGATCATCCGGACGGTCGCCGGATCATCCGGACCCCGACACCCGGATCATCCGCCACCATCCGGATCATCCGGACCCGCTGCGGCGTGACTTGGGCAAGTCGTGTACCCCTTCGCCTCACTTACCCCCCTTCGCCTTGGGCTATAAATAGACCTCCTCCACCTCCTTTCTAGGGTTAGCAAAGTGATAGCTCATTCTTAGGTGAGCTTTGCTCCTACCTATCTCTACTCTTGAGAGAGAGACCACTACTCCATTGGAGGCCAAGACCTCCATCTAGGAGAAGATCCCATGGGATATCATCCACACCCCTTGTGGGAAGATCCATCTAGGATATCATCAAGACCTCCTCTTGGAGATGAACCTTACCTTGTATCTTTCCTTTGTTGTTCATGTACCTTGTGGATCTTGTGTGTGTTTGATTGTCTAGTGGATGTGTGATTTGGACTTGTTCTTGAGTGTTTCCCTTGTGATTTCTCCCGTTCTTCCCGTGTTCATCGTGTTCTTGAGGATCCTGCTCCAAACGTGAAAGATCGCCGCTATAGGGTTCCACCCTACATCATATGGTATCATGAGCCACGTTGATCATGTTTTTGGAGCCCCTACCCTCTTTTTCTAGCTTGATTTTGTTGTTTTCGCCCTAAACCAAAAATCCCCACCAAAATAGCCCCAAATTTTTTGTAATTTGTTGGTTTGATGATGTTTTGTTGATTTTGATCCATGGATTTGCTTGGTTTCAAGTGGATCTAGCATTCCCCCAAGTTTCCCCACCTTCCATCCACAAAATCTCCTCAATTTTGCCCCGAAAATCATCCATTACCGCCCAAAAATTCGTCTCCACGAGCAAAACCCGAGCGGTTGACTTGCCCGGATCATCCGGACCATCTCCCGGATCATCCGGACATCCCCCGGATCAGCTGGACGCCCCCCCGGACGTCCGGATAACCCACGCGCCCAATTTCCCGAACCAGAGCTGACGAACCCGGATCATCCGGATTTCCTCCCGGATCATCCGGACCGAGCCCGGATCATCCGGACCTCCTCCTGGATGTCCGGTTAACCCTGAAACTGACTTCGGCTGATTTTTGTTTTGTCCATAACTAATTCATCCGAACTCCGATTTTGCGTTCTTTAGCTCGTTTTGAAGCTCTTGACATCCCCCATCCCACAAAAATATCACCAACATCATTTGACTCCATCATATTTTCTGAAATTTGGCAAGTTTGCCTAGGCCCTCCACCATATCATCCGCATTACCACCACCGACTTCCGCAACCTAACCCATTTTGTTCCCCATAGCATTTGAGGTTGTTTGAGTAGTGATTAGAGTCTCCTAAGGTGTTTCGGCTACTTAGGGACAATTGCTTCTTCATCAACCACCACCACCACTTCCGCATAGGCGTGCCCACCATACACTTCCGCCATCCCCAACTTAACCCAATTTTGTATGAGCTTGTTTGAGTTGTGGCTTGTGTCTCCTAAGGTGTTTCGGCTACTTAGGGACGGCAAATTCAACTCCGACTCGTGTATAGCCCATCATTCCTTCCGCAGTGCCTAGTGCAACACCACCACCGCTTTCTGCTACCACCATTTGACATTTGTCATTTGAGATTTTGAGTTTGCGGTTGTTCCGTTTCCTAAGGTGTTTCGGCTACTTAGGGACGAGTCTCCATCATCTTGATATCTACACCAAGAACACCGCCACTCATCATCGCAAAGGACGGTAACCTCGACGACACCTTTGTATATTCCCTTGCAATTGCATTGTTCACCCCTAGCCCATTTTGCGTTACTTGCCTATCGAGACTAGCCATTTGAGTATTGCCGGCAACGTTACTTGTGCACATTAGTGGTCTACACCATCCATTGCATACATACCATATCATCTTGGTATCATATCATCCATTGTGCGTCAAGTTTGTTCCCGCATATACACAATTGCTATCTTGGTTTGTGCATTGTGCAAAAGTGGCCATAGAAAAAAAAGCTTTTAAGCAAAAAGAGAGCAAAGAGCTCGTGAGCAAGTGCCATAGCATCATATCCCATTGCACATAAGATTGTCAAATCTACATCATATGATATCATGATTGAGATAAACACCGGGAACCATACATACATAGCATACTTGGGATAGAAAGAATATCCATTTTGCATCTTATAGGTTGTGCACAAGTGTCGTATCCGCCTATTGAGCAATCGTGCTAGCATCTCTCTTGAGTTGTGCAACACAAGCGTTTTCCGTGGATTCCACATTTTGTGCTCATTCCTTGGTTGCACGACCCCATTTATCTATCCGTGTGTGTGTTTCCATGTACCATTTGCTATTGGTCTACTTGTTGCACTTGCGAATTTGTGAATCTTTTTCAACATTATTGACTCTTGCTAACATTTTGCATCAAATTTTTGTGCCACTATCCTCACCGAGCTCTACCATAAGCCTTTACTTGTAGGTGTGAGTGAACAAGTCCGGTACCAATTCCACTATTCTTTCATCTCACATTGAGTGACACGGGATACATCCTCAACTTTGGGAAGAGGTAACTTGGTATTGTTTATCTCATTTCCTACTCACCTCTACTAGAGTCTTGTGATGGATAGGAAAGGCATTTCATCTTCGGTCTACAACAACAACGACGAGTTCGATGCCATGAACAACAACTCCGACGCCAAGATGCAAGCTAAAATGGAGGAGCACATGCTTCCGAGCTACCATCTCCGGCAAGATCACATCGGCATCGACACCATCACCAACAAGAACGTGAAGGTCAAGAGCTCAACACCAACAACTGCTCAACGACTTCACCATCTCCCTTGGCATCTTCGCCAAGCGACTTCAAGGCATCTTCGCCTACGGACATACGGCATCTTCGCCAACAAGCACCTCAAGACTACACTCAAGAGAAGCTACCCAAGCTCAAGTCCGCGACTTCCACGAGCTACTACGACCTCGACAACGACCACAAGATTCCTTTCTATGGGACTCAAGAACCCGAGGAGTACCTCGAGTGGGAGCGTTTGATGGACGACTACCTCAAGCTACATCAAGTTCATCCCGAAGATCAAGTGAAGTGCGCCACAAGAAACTTCCACGACTACGCCTCGTCATGGTGGCTTCACACACCTTCAGAGAGCTACGAGATGAGTTGGCCCAAGACGAAGAGAGCTTTACGGCAAGAGTTTGTGCCTCCAACCTACATGGAACAACTTCGACGCCAATTGGAGAACACCACCCAAGGATCCAAGTCCATCGACAAGTACTTCAAGGAGATGATGATTGCCTTGCGACGAGCCAGCGTGGACGACCCCATGTCAATGAAGTTCCACTTCATGATGGGATTGCACAACGACATATCCAAGACCATCTTCATCGAGAACTACAAGTCCATCGACGACTGCTACATTGGTGCTCTCAAGGCGGAACAAGAACTCATGAAGGACAAGACTTCTCCACCCCAAGCACACTTCACGGCGACCAAGCTCTACGACAAGCATGAGGCTAGTACCACCACGATGTCCAAGGCCGACGAGCTCCAAGATGATGCTCCCAAGGACCAAGCTTTGGAGGCGAGCGACAAGGTGGCGAGCAAGGATGATGCTTCCATCTTAGGAGGCGAGAGTGATGATGTGCCATCTTCGGCCTTCATCCATGACGAGAGTGATGATGTGCCATCTTCGGCCTTCATCCACGGTGACGACGACGAGATGGTTGAGCATGGGACTTTCCCTTCGACCACGGCGACGTATGATGACTTGAGTGACCTGTGCCACCATATTGAGAGTGAGAGTGACTTCACCACTTGCCCCATATATGATGAGTTGCCACAATTCCCATGTGAGGAGAGCCACAACCCCCACCACTTGAGTGAGATGAGTGACTCCACCATACGTGAGTTTGAGTGCACCTATTTTGAGGGAGTGAGTGAACCACCACATAGAGAGAGTGAGATAGTTGATAGGTCTCGTGAGGCCATTTGCATTTCTAACAACTTGACCTCTACCTCTATTGTATCTTCTCGCTTGGTGCTAGGTCCCATTGATGATGACGCACCGATCCTCGACGACTTCGTCCTCCCTTTGGACAAGACGATGTCCATGGTGGAATATGATGCACCCCCACATGGTTCCATCAAGATGAACATGACCACCATTTGGTCTTTCCCACCTCACCTACACCACTTGATTGCAATGACAAAGGTAACATAGGTGAAGGTGATGCTCTAGCCCCACTAGTGGACATTCTTGACATTGATTGCTTGCATGATGTTGATCCACCTAGTACCATGCTTCATGCTAGTATGATTTCCCCATGCGATGATTTGCCCATTTATGATGAGTATGATGATTCTATTGTGGAGTCTATTAGTTGTGATGCCATGTTACATAGGATTTCTTGTGACAATTCTTTAGGTCACATCATGTTTGATAATCCGCTTGACTTGTCATATGCTATGCATGAGATCAACCATATGTCTTATTTGCAATCTCTTCATAGTGACTATGCATATGCCATTAAAATAAACCCAATTTGCACATATGGCATAGATGACAAGCCCATGGTTATTGGCATTTGTTTCTCTTGTGACGATATTGATATGCTCCCTTTGCATCATTTATATCATATGCCATGCCATGACCACCAAGCTTCGGATATGCATTGTTTTGGATGTTGTCCATTTTCTCCATATGATGTTTCCGATATTGCTCATGAGGAGACCCCCATAGTTTCATCATACATGTTAGGAGAATTTGATCCATCCCATTCATTGCATGATCACAATACTTGTGTGCACCATATGCTCCCCATGAATAAACATGCTTTTGATGTGCCTTATTGATGAGGACATCAATACCATTGTTACACCCACAGCCCCTGCTGCTATACATACTGGACCAATTACTAGAGCTCGTGCACGCCAACTAAATTACCAGGTACTTTCGTTTCTTGGTAATGATTCTAATGTTGATGAGAATATGATGCTGCCTAAATTGGATACATTTATTTTGCTTACAAATGAAGGGCCTAGCTTGGAGAAGGATGAACATTGGAGCAAGAACAAGCATGGAGATGATGGCATGCGCAAGGGGGACAAGAATGGAGTTACAAGTGAAGATTTGAGGACTTTGAAGCCACCATAATGAGTGCATGAAGCCTTAGACGAAATATACAAGATGCCACTTCATAAATTTCGTCCAGAGGCAATTCTAGATGCCGCGTCACCTTATTATTGGGCCAGGCCCATGTAATTTCGAAATACATTAGTATAGGCTATTTTTAGAGTCCGTGTGTGTGGGGAAACAAGAGATCGGGTTAGTTTCGGACCCCTCCACCAAGGGCCACGAAATTCGCCCCCTCTTCCTCCATATATACAGCCCTTAGGGCACCGTTTAGACTTTGGGTTTTGTTTAGATTAAAAGTTCGCCATAGCTGCAACTTCACAGCGTGCCGTTTGTGTTCCACGACCGGACAAAGCGCCACGTAACCCCACCTCGATTAATAAAGCATTCCTCTTATATTCGCAATATCCAGATTGCAATCTTAGTTTCTTGCTTGTTCTTTGTTTGCCTGCAGGAAACAGACCTTCATGGTCAGGTTGATCATGCTCCGGCGTGGTCAATAACCTCTCGGAGTTGGTTTAGCGATTGCTAAGGCGCGACGTCCACGCACGTTCGTAGTCGGATCGTCAAAGTCGACTTCATCCAAAACGATAGCCACCATCTCATCAAAAGACGGGACACCCTCGTCTCTATCAAGTGGTATCAGATTTCCAGGTTGCTCGGTGAGATTTTACAGTTTTTCGTAGTTTAGATCGAGTCTGTTCTTCATACCTATAGTCCACGAAAAAGCCAAAAAAAATTAGGGTTAGTTCATCCCATCCGAACCAATCTGAGCCTTTGCATAATTTTTTCTGTATTTGCTTTGTTGAATTTGCGGTTGCATCGTCGTGTCAAGTTGCTGGTCTTAGCGTCTAGTCTTTTAGTGTTTCGAGTTCTATTCACAGGTTGTCACGTCGCCGCTGCCATATACCACCACCACATATTCACCGCCAATCCGAATCCATATACGCCACCACATATCCGCCGCCATCACGCCCATCCGAGTCCACTCGCAACATATATCCGCCACAGTCCGAAGTTCCACCAGATTCATCTCCGCCACCATCCGAAGTTCCACAGATTCATCTCCGCCACCGGTCCGAGTTCCACCAGATTCATCTCCGCCACCAGTCCTCGTCCGAGTCCAGTAATTGTTGCATTGTTTTCGATTTCCAGATCACGCGATACTCCGAGTCGTGACAGCGGAGGACTCCCCAACTTCCGAGCCATCCGCAGAAGAAAAATAGTTCCAGTTTCACAAAAAAACAGAGGAAAAAAAAAGTCCAAAAAAAAGGAAAAAAAAATTCTGGCTAGGCAGTTTTTAGACCATTTGTAGACTTTTTCGAAAAAAATTTGTTGCGGAGCAAAAAAAAAGAGGAAAAAAAAGTCCAAAAAAAAGGAAAAAAATTCAGAGTGTGCTCCTCCATTGTTTACGTGCCGCGCTGTCATTTTGTTGGTGTTCTAGGCTCGCGTCTCTAGCACAGTCTAGCCTAGGACCAGCATAGTACCGTCGTTGAGCGTTTATTCAACTTTGCATCTCTGAATTGATTATTGCTGACCCTTTTTGCTACCATATTATAAGCCTTCCCAGCTCCACATACATCTACGTCGTGCGTTTGATTCTCCCTGGTAATCGCTATATCCAAGCTTTGAGAGTTTTGACTACAACGGTTGCCGATCACCACTTTCTTTGGGTAAGAACTGGTAAGAATTTGAGATTTGCTTGACGGGTTTGTGATACACCACCACCACTTCTTAGTAGTCTGTAGGATCATATTCTTGTGTGTTTCTATTTGCTGCTAACCATGGTAGGATCACAAGCCGATGAGACTGATTGGGAGAACCTAACGAACAAACAGCTACATGATAAGTTTCAGCAAATGATGATTGGACAGGTGCAAGATGTGCTAAACAGATTTGACGAGGCCATGGAGAAGATGATGGCATTGAGAAGACGTTTGAAACAAAGCTTGATAGCAAGTTTGATGAATTGCTTGCACGTTTTACACAATGACCGCCGGCTGCACCTATCGCACCTCTGCAACGACAACAACTACGCCCCCTTCCGAATCAGTATGGACGAGCTCAGCGTGTTCCTATTGAGCCAGGACAAAATTCTGGTGCCGCTGCTCTGCTGTTGGTGCTTCTTTGGCTCCTGCTCTCGCTGCTGCTGGTACCGAGGAGGATGATTATGTGGGAGATTACGAGGATGAGGTTGATCAACATCGAACTACGTGCAACCACCAGCACCACAACCACCAGGTCGTCCACATGCAAATAATGGCAATGTTAGGGCTCCCCTCAGTGCGAGATCATGACCATCTCCCTAAACTGAAATTGAATATTCCACCATTTGAGGGTAGATATGTTCCCGATATATATCTTACTTGGGAGTTAGAAACTGAACAACGATTTACATGTTTACCATATCCCGAGGAGAGACGTGTTCTGCTGCTGTTTGTGCTTTCACTAGCTTTGCATGTGTTTGGTGGTGTGAAAATGTAGATTATATCCTGTTCCAGCCCTACTTGGGCTGCTTTGAAAACTGCTATGCGTACTCGTTGGGTTCCACCATATTATCAACGTGAATTACTTCAAAAATTGTAGCGCTTAAGACAAGGAAAAATTTGTAGAAGAATATTATCGGGAATTACAAACTGGCTTGATTAGATGTGGTATTGTTGAGGAGAATGAAGCTATGCTTGCACGTTTTCGGGTGGATTAAATAGAGAGATTGAGACCATTCTAGACTATAAGGATTATAATAATATCACTCGTTTATTCCATCTTGCTTGTAAAGCTGAACGTGAAGTGCAGGATCGACAGCATTGGCGCCGCACTAACTTTTCTCGCAGGTCGACCTTCATCATGGATACCACGTGCATCATCTACTTCCACCGCACCATCACCTCCTTGGGTGCCACCTCCAACCGTGATACAAGAAAGCGTGCACAACCACCACTATCTCGCCAAGAGCACACTGCGGGCCTGCACAGAGCTCTTCTTCTTCCATGGCGTCAACAGGCACACAAGTGATATTATTTGTCGTCGTTGTAAGGGAAGAGGACATTTTATGAGAGAATGCAATTCTCAGCGTGTGATGATTGCTCTTGAGGATGGTGGGTATGAGTCCGCTAGTGACTATGATGAGGAGACTTTGGCTCTTATTACACATGAGGAACACGGTGGAGATGATTCTAATCATGAGACACAATACATGGCTCTGAAGATCTTGACAGTATGAATGTTTAGTTGCTCAACGTGTTTTGAGTGTGCAGAGTTACACAAGCTGAGCAAAATCAGAGGCATAATTTGTTCCATACAAAGGAGTTGTGAAGAAACGTTCTATTCAAGGCCATCATAGATGGAGGGAGCTGCAACAACTTGGCTAGCATTGAGATGGTGGAGAAGCTATCTCTCACCACAAGACCACATCCACATCCTTACTACATCCAATGGTTCAACAACAGCGGCAAGGTTAAGGTAACACGTCATTGTTCGTGTGCATTTTAGTATCTCTACATATGCTGATTATGTTGATTGTGATGTGGTACCTATGCAAGCATGTTCCTTATTACTTGGTAGACCATGGCAATTTGATAAAAATTCATACACCATGGTAGAAACAATCAAGTATACTCTTGTTCATAAGGATAAAAATATTACTTTGCTTCCTATCACTCCCGATTCCATTTTGAAAGATGATATTAATAGAGCTAATAAAGCAAAACAAGAGAAAATAAGAGTGAAAATCAGATTGTGGCAAAAGAATTTGAGCAACACATGAAGCCTAATAATAAACCATCTCGTTGCTTCGAAATTAAATTGAAAAGTGCATGTTTACTTGCCACCAAATCTGATATTGATGAGCTAGATTTTAGCAAATCTGTTTGCTATGCTTTTGTGTGCAAAGAGGCATTATTTTCATTCGAGGACGTGCCTTCCTCTTTGCCCCCGCTGTCACTAACATTTTGCGGGAGTTCACGACGTCTTTCCACAAGACGTGCCACCGGATTACCACCTATTCGAGGGATTGAGCATCAAATTGACTTAATTCCCGGTGCATCATTACCCAACCGTGCACCATACCGTACAAATCCGGAGGAGACGAAGGAGATTATGCGTCAAGTACAGGAGCTGCTCGACAAAGGTTATATACGCGAATCCCTTAGTCCTTGTGATGTTCCTATTATTCTAGTGCCCAAAAAGGATGGTACGTCACGTATGTGTGTTGATTGTAGAGGCATTAATAATATTACTATTCGTCATCGTCACCCTATTCCTAGGCTAGATGATATGCTTGATGAATTGAGTGGCTCTACAATATTCTCCAAAGTTGATTTGCGTAGTGGATACCATCAAATTCGTATGAAATTGGGAGATGAATGGAAAACAGCATTTAAAACTAAGTTTGGATTATATGAGTGGTTAGTCATGCCTTTTGGGTTAACTAATGCACCTAGTACTTTCATGAGATTAATGAACGAAGTTTTACGTGCTTTCATTGGACGATTTGTGGTAGTCTATTTTGATGATATCTTGATTTATAGCAAATCTTTGGAAGAACATTTGGAACATTTACGTGTTGTTTTTAATGCTCTACGTGATGCACGTTTGTTTGGTAACCTTGGGAAGTGCACCTTTTGCACCGATCGAGTATCTTTTCTTGGCTATGTTGTTACTCCACGGGAATTGAAGTTGATAAAGCCAAGATTGAAGCTATTGAGAGTTGGCCGCAGCCCAAAACGGTCACACAAGTGAGGAGTTTCCTTGGCCTCGCTGGTTTCTATAGGCGTTTGTGAGAGATTTCAGCACCATTGCTGCACCTCTCAACGAGCTTACAAAGAAGGATGTGCCATTTGTTTGGGGTACCGCACGGAAGAAGCCTTCACGGTATTGAAAGCTAAGTTGACACATGCTCCTTTACTCCAACTTCCCGATTTTAATAAGACTTTTGAGCTTGAATGTGATGCTAGTGGAATTGGATTAGGAGGTGTGTTATTACAAGATGGCAAACCTGTTGCATACTTTTCGAAAAATTGAATGGGCCTAGTCTGAATTACTCTACTTATGAAAAGAATTATATGCTCTTGTTCGGACTTTAGAAACATGGCAACATTATTTATGGCCCAAAGAATTTGTTATAAATTCTGATCATGAATCTTTGAAACATATTAAAAGTCAAGCTAAACTGAATCGTAGACATGCTAAATGGGTTGAATTCATTGAGACTTTCCCTTATGTCATTAAACACAAGAAGGGTAAAGAAAATGTTATTCTTGATGCATTGTCTCGTCGCTATACTATGCTTTCACAACGGACTTCAAAATATTTGGTTTGGAGACCATCAAAGATCAATATGTGCATGATGCTGATTTTAAAGATGTATTGCAGAATTGTAAAGAAGGAAGAACATGGAACAAGTTTGTCGTTAATAATGGATTTGTGTTCCGTGCTAACAAGCTATGCATTCCAGCTAGTTCCGTTCGTCTTTTGTTGTTGCAGGAGGCGCATGGAGGAGCACTAATGGGACACTTTGGCGTCAAGAAGACGGAGGACGTACTTGCTACACATTTCTTTTGGCCAAAGATGAGACGGGATGTTGAGCGTTTTATTGCTCGCTGCACTACATGTCAAAAAGCTAAGTCACGACTCAATCCTCATGGTTTATATATGCCTTTGCCTGTACCTAGTGTTCCTTGGGAGGATATATCTATGGAATTTGTTTTAGGTTTACCTAGAACAAAGAAGGGAGGATAGCATATTTGTTGTCGTGGATAGATTTTGAAAATGGCACACTTTATACCATGTCATAAAAGCGATGATCTTTGTCAATGTTGCTGATTTGTTCTTTCGTGAAATTATTCGCTTGCATGGTGTGCCAAATACTATTGTTTCAGATCGTGATACTAAATTTCTTAGCCACTTTTGGAGATGTTTATGGGCTAAGTTGGGGACTAAACTGCTTTTAGTACTACTTGTCACCCCAAACCGATGGAAAAACTGAAGTAGTCAATAGAACATTGTCTACTATGCTTAGGGCTGTTCTAAAGAATAATAAGAAAATGTGGGAGGAATGCTTGCCTCATATTGAATTTGCTTATAATCGTTCATTGCATTCTACTACTAAGATGTGCCCTTTTGAAGTTGTGTATTGTTTCCTACCTCGTGCACCTATTGATTTGTTGCCTCTTCCATCTTCGGAGAAGGTTAATTTTGATGCTAAAGAACGTGCTGAATTGATTTTAAAAATGCATGAGTTAACTAAGGAAAACATTGAGCGTATGAATGCTAAATATAAACTTGCTGGAGATAAGGGTAGAAAACATGTTGTGTTTGCTGGAGATAAGGGTAGAAAACTTGCTGGAGGACGACTTCATTTCAAGAAGGGGAGGATGATGAGGACATCAATACCATTGTTACACCCACAGCCCCTGCTGCTATACATACTGGACCAATTGCTAGAGCTCGCGCACGCCAACTAAATTACCAGGTACTTTCGTTTCTTGGTAATGATTCTAATGTTGATGACAATATGATGCTGCCTAAATTGGATACATTTGTTTTGCTTACAAATGAAGGGCCTAGCTTGGAGAAGGATGAACATTGGAGCAAGAACAAGCATGGAGATGATGGCATGCTAAGGGGACAAGAATGGAGTTACAAGTGAAGATTTCAGGACTTTGAAGCCACCATAATGAGTGCATGAAGCCTTGGACGAAATATACAAGATGCCACTTCATAAATTTCGTCCAGAGGCTATTATAGGTGCTGCGTCACCTTATTATTGGGCCAGGCCCATGTAATTTCGAAATACATTAGTATAGGCTATTTTTAGAGTCCGTATGTGTGGGGAAACAAGAGATCGGGTTAGTTTCGGACCCCTCCGCCAAGGGCCACGAAATTCACCCCCTCTTCCTCCATATATACAGCCCTTAGGGCACCGTTTAGACTTTGGGTTTTGTTTAGATCAAAAGTTCGCCATAGCTGCAACTTCGTGTACTTCGTTTGTGTTCCACGACCAGACAAAGGCGTCACAGAACCCCACCTCGATCAATAAAGCATTCCTCTTATATTCGCAATATCCAGATTGCAATCTTAGTTTCTTGCTTGTTCTTCGTTTGCCTGCAGGAAACAGACCTTCGTGGTCAGGTTGATCGTGCTCCGGCGTGGTCAATAACCTCTCGGAGTTGGTTTAGCGATTGCTAAGGCGCGACGTCCACGCACGTTCGTAGTCGGATCGTCAAAGTCGACTTCATCCAAAACGATAGCCACCATCTCATCGAAAGACGGGACACCCTCGTCTCTATCACTTATACTTGTTTGCTCAATTTGTGTCCCCATCGTGTCATACATAACAACTATTCTTTCATGATGGGTGACATGTTCCTATACCATGCATCAAATTTCTTTGAGCAATGCCTATCTTGTGCTAACTCACACGTGCACATACACATCATGATGGATGATGTGTACATTTACCACACACACAATTTCTTTCGTTTGTGTCTCTTTTGTGTAGGTACCCAGGAATACTTGTCAACCTCGCAATCCCACGAGTTGACAAAACGAGCTCTTGAGAGCAATGACGATTTGGGATCCCGTGGACTATCCTTACCACCGTTCCCTTCGCGCAAGGACTACGTGCAACTCCTCTACTTGGCTCTCACACGGCTATGGGCCATTTACCATTTCTCACCTTATGCTCATTTTACCGTGTTCACTTTGCATGCTATGCTTGCTTCTATGCCTTTGCCATGCAATTGTGACCCTTGCTTGCATCTACCCATGTTTCATCATTATGCTACCTCTATGTGTATTTGCATGCTTGGTAGAGATCCTTGTTGCTATTGCCATGTTTATCATGTGCCCCATGCTATTGTCCTCATATCTTGCTTTCATGATTGTGCTATGACATGTGAATAATTCATGCCCACTATTTGCACCAAGGACATGTTTGCCATGATTCCTTCTAGTATGTCGCATCTTCGCACTACTAGCATACTTGACTTGATTGCTATGATTGCTTGCTATGTTGCATCACCCATGTTCCACTACTTGCTTTCTTGGGTTGATGACATATATGCTCATGCCTCACACATGTTGAACAATTGCTCTTTCTATTGTGTTGAGTGCCACACTATATTCACTCGCCCTATGCACGTTATGCTTGGATTGTCTTGCACTTGCCCCATGTGTTTAGACATTTCACTATATTTGGTGTTGTGAATGACTCTTATGCCTACCATAGACCGTTCATTGGGCTCCTTATGCATGCTTGCTATGACCTTGAGGTAGATGCTTGTTCACTTATCACAAATATTTGCATCTTGACCTCCCATTTACATGCTTGTTCTGATGATGTACTTGATTGTGCTCAATTTATATGTCCAAATGTCATGACACACTTCTTTGTCAAACCATATGCTATGCTTGATGACAACACTTGTTGGGTGAATCACCTCTTGAATGCTTGGTTTTGCTCTTACGACAACCACATTTGTTTTTCCAAGTGCTTGTTATCTTTGCTACTTTTGAAGGAATTACAAGGCAGTGCGACATTGAGAGTGCCCATTTGGAACTACAAGATGACGAATGCTTGGTGATCGTCCACTTCTACACGACGACATCATCTCTTTCCCATGGTGATTTTGATTTCGATCCGAGGTCGGATCTTTCCCAAGGGGGAGGGGATGATGCGGAGCATCCTACGGACATCACCATGTCAAGAGCCCATTTGGCAAGTGACACGTACGACATCTACTTCGCACACACTAAGGTGAATCATCTCCTTTACACGTGCTCACTTGACCCCTTCGAGGATGGCATACTACGTGTGCATGCATAGGTATTGTCGGAACTTTACGGATGACAAGGAGGAGTGCAAGCGCCAAGGAACGACTACACCATCCGCGAGGGAAGCGTGGAAGAGAAGACGGAAGAAAGGAAGAAGAAGAACGGAGCAGGACTGGAGTTGCCCGGATCATCCGGACCCCCCAGCCGGACGATCCGGACCAAGCCCGGATAATCTGGACGACCTCCCGGACGATCCGGCTAACGCGCCCGAAGACAACAGAACCTGCTCGACGAAGCCGGATCATCCGGACGGTCGCCCGGATCATCCGGACCCCCGACACCCGGATCATCCGGGCCACCATCCGGATCATCCGGACCCCGCCTGCGTGCGTGACTTGGGCCGAAGTCCGTGTACCCCCTTCGCCCCTCACTTACCCCTTCGCCCCTTGGGCTATAAATAGGGCTCCTCCACCTCCTTTCTAGGGTTAGCAAAGCGATAGCTCATTCTTAGGTGAGCTCTGCTCCTACCTATCTCTACTCTTGAGAGAGAGAGACCACTACTCCATTGGAGGCCAAGACCTCCATCTAGGTGAAGATCCCGCGGGATATCATCAAGACCCCCTTGTGGGAAGACCCATCTAGGATATCATCAAGACCTCCTCTTGGAGATGAACCTTACCTTGTATCTTTCCTTTTGTTGTTCATGTACCTTGTGGATCTTGTGTGTGTTTGATTGTCTAGTGGATGTGTGACTTGGACTTGTTCTTGAGTGTTTCCCCTAGGGTTCCACCCTACATCATAGATCGGGGCAAAGGTGTCCGTCTTATTTCGATGAGATGGTGGATTTCGGCTTTGGTGGAAGTCGACTTTGGCGATCCGACTACTTTCGAGGCGTAGAATCGATAGATGTTCACTAAGCGGGCGTCGTGTCGGACCCACAAGTACTCATATGTCGCTAAACCAACTCTCAAATTCTGATAGAGGAGGTTATTGATTTCGCCGACTTTGACGATCCGAACACGATCAACGACCACGAGGTCTATTTCCTGCGATCAAGCGAAGAAGCAAACGAGGAACAAGCTGAGATTGCAATCTGGATATTGCGAATATAAGATGAAAGCTTTATTGATCAAGGTGGGGTTACTGTGGCGCCTTTGTGCAGTCGTTGAACACAAGCGAAATCTGCGAAGTTGCAGCTATGGCGAACTTTTGATCTAAACAAAACCCAAGTCTAAGCGGTGCCCTAAGGGCTGTATATATGGAGGAAGAGGGGTGAATTTCGTGGCCCTTGGTGGAGGGTCGAAACTAACCCTATCTCTTGTTTCCCCACACATACGGACTCTAAAATAGCCTATACTAATGTATTTCGAAATTACATGGGCCTGGCCCAATAATAAGGTGTGCAACACCTAGAATAGCCTATGGACGAATATTATGAAGTGGCATCTTGTATATTTCGTCCAAGGCTTCATGCACTCCTTATGGTGGCTTCAAAGTCTGAAATCATCACTTGTAACTCCGTTCTTGATCCCCTTAGCATGCCATCAACTCCATGTGTGTTCTTGCTCCAATGTTCATCCTTCTCCAAGCTAGGCCCTTCATTTGTAAGCAAAACAAATGTATCCAATTTAAGCGACATCATATTCTCATGAACATTAGAATCATTACCAAGCGAAAGTACACGGTAATTTAGTTGGCGTCTTGTGAGCTCTAGTAATTGGTCCGGTATGTATAGCAGCGAGGGGCTGTGGGTGTAACAATGGTATTGATGTCCTCATCATCCTCCCTTCTTGAAATGAAGTCGTCCTCGACGGAAGTTCATCTTCCTCACCCAAATATGGCTTCAAATCTGCAATGTTAAAAGTGGGACTAACCCCAAAATCTGCGAGGCAGCTCAAGTTTATATGCATTATCATTTACTTTCTCCAACACCTTAAAGGGACCAGCAGCACGTGGCATTAGCTTTGATTTGCGCAAATCGGAAATCTATCCTTACATAAATGTAACCAAACAAGATCTCCGGTGCAAACACAACATGTTTTCTACCCTTATCTCCGACAAGTTTATATTTAGCATTCATCGCTCAATGTTTTCCTTAGTTAACTCATGCATTTTTAAAATCAATTCAGCACGTTCTTTAGCATCAAAATTAACCTTCTCCGAAGATGGAAGAGGCAACAAATCAATAGGTGCACGAGGTAGGAAACCATACACAACTTCAAAGGGCACATCTTAGTAGTAGAATGCAATGAGCGATTATAAGCAAATTCAATATGAGGCAAGCATTCCTCCCACATTTTCTTATTATTCTTTAGAACAGCCCTAAGCATAGTAGACAATGTTCTATTGACTACTTGGTTTATCCATCGGTTTGGGGTGACAAGTAGTACTAAAAAGTAGTTTAGTCCCCAACTTAGCCCATAAACATCTCCAAAAGTGGCTAAGAAATTTAGTATCACGATCTGAAACAATAGTATTTGGCACACCATGCAAGCGAATAATTTCACGAAAGAACAAATCAGCAACATTGACAGCATCATCGCTTTTATGACATGGTATAAAGTGTGCCATTTTAGAGAATCTATCCACGACAACAAATATGCTATCCCTCCTTCTTTGTTCTAGGTAAACCTAAAACAAAGTCCATAGATATATCCTCCCAAGGAACACTAGAGTACGAGGCAAAGGCATATATAAACCATGAGGATTGAGTCGTGACTTAGCTTTTTGACATGTAGTGCAGCGAGCAATAAAGCGCTCAACATCCGTCTCATCTTTGGCCAAAAGAAATGTGTAGCAAGTCGTCCTCCGTCTTCTTCACGCCAAAGTGTCCCATTAGTCCTCCTCCATCGCCTCCTGCAACAACAAAAGGCGAGCGGAGCTAGCTGGAATGCATAGCTTGTTTAGCGAACACAAATCCATCATTAACGACAAACTTGTTCCATGTTCTTCCTTCTTTACAATTCTGCAATACATCTTTAAAATCAGCATCATGCACATATTGATCTTTGATGGTCTCCAAACCAAATATTTTGAAGTCAAGTTGTGAAAGCATAGTATAGCGACGAGACAATGCATCGGCAATAACATTTTCTTTACCCTTCTTGTGTTTAATGACATAAGGGAAAGTCTCAATGAATTCAACCCATTTAGCATGTCTACGATTCAGTTTAGCTTGACTTTTAATATGTTTCAAAGATTCATGATCAGAATGTATAACAAATTCTTTGGGCCATAAATAATGTTGCCATGTTTCTAAAGTCCGAACAAGAGCATATAATTCTTTATCATAAGTAGAATAATTCAGACTAGGCCCCTCAATTTTTGAGAAAAGTATGCAACAGGTTTGCCATCTTGTAATAACACACCTCTAATCCAATTCCACTAGCATCACATTCAAGCTCAAAAGTCTTATTAAAATCAGGAAGTTGGAGTAAAGGGCATGTGTCAACTTAGCTTTCAATACCGTGAAGGCTTCTTCATGCGGTACCCCAAACAAAAGGCACATCCTTCTTTGTAAGCTCGTTGAGAGGTGCAGCAATGGTGCTGAAATCTCTCACAAAGCGCCTATAGAAACCAGCGAGGCCAAGAAACTCCTCACTTGTGTGACCGTTTTGGGCTGCGGCCAACTCTCAATAGCTTCAATCTTGGCTTTATCAACTTCAATTCCTGTGGAGTAACAACATAGCCAAGAAAAGATACTCGATCGGTGCAAAAGGTGCACTTCCCAAGGTTACCAAACAAGCGTGCATCACGTAGAGCATTAAAAACAACACGTAAATGTTCCAAATGTTCTTCCAAAGATTTGCTATAAATCAGTATATCATCAAAATAGACTACCACAAATCGTCCAATGAAAGCACGTAAAACTTAGTTCATTAATCTCATGAAAGTACTAGGTGCATTAGTTAACCCAAAAGGCATGACTAACCACTCATATAATCCAAACTTAGTTTTAAATGCTGTTTTCCATTCATCTCCCAATTTCATACGAATTTGATGGTATCCACTCATAAATCAACTTTGGAGAATATTGTAGAGCCACTCAATTCATCAAGCATATCATCTAGCCTAGGAATAGGGTGGCGATAACGAATAGTAATATTATTGATGCCTCTACAATCAACACACATACGTGACGTACCATCCTTTTTCGGCACTAGAATAATAGGAACAACACAAGGACTAAGGGATTGGCGTATATAACCTTTGTCGAGCAGCTCCTGTACTTGACGCATAATCTCCTTCGTCTCCTCTGGATTAGTGCGGTATGGTGCACGGTTGGGTAATGATGCACGGGAATTAAGTCAATTTGATGCTCAATCCCTCGAATAGGTGGTAATCCGGTGGCACGTCTTGTGGAAGGCGTCGGTGAACTCTGCAAAATGTTAGTGACAGCGGGGGCAAAGAGGAAGGCACGTCCTCGAATGAAAATAATGCCTCTTTGCACACAAAAGCATAGCAAATAGATTTGCTAAAATCTAGCTCATCAATATCAGATTTGGTGGCAAGTAAACATGCACTTTTCAATTTAATTTCAGAAGCAACAGTAGATGGTTTATTATTAGGCTTCATGTGTTGCTCAAATTCTTTTGCCACAATCTGATTTTCACTCTTATTTTTCTCTGTTTTGCTTTATTAGCTCTATTAATATCATCTTTCAAAATGGACTCGGAGTCATAGGAAGCAAAGTAATATTTTTATCCTTATGAACAAGAGTATCTTGATTGTTTCTACCATGGTGTCTGAATTTTTATCAAATTGCCATGGTCTACCAAGTAACAAGGAACATGCTTGCATAGGTACCACATCACAATCAACATAATCAGCATATGTAGAGATACTAAAATGCACACGAGCAGTCGTGTTACCTTAACCTTGCTGTTGTTGAACCATTGGATGTAGTAAGGATGTGGATGTGGTCTTGTGGTGAGAGATAGCTTCTCCACCATCTCCATGCTAGCCAAGTTGTTGCAGCTCCCTCCATCTATGATGGCCTTGAATAGAACGTTCCTTCACAACTCCTTTGTATGGAACAAATTATGCCTCTGATTTTGCTCAGCTTGTGTAACCTGCACACTCAAAACACGTTGAGCAACTAAACATTCATACTGTCGGCATCTTGACAGCCATGTATTGTGTCTCATGATCAGAATCATCTCCACCGTGTTCCTCATGTGTAATAAGAGCCAAAGTCTCCTCATCATAGTCACTAAGCGGACTCATACCCACCATCCTCGGTAGCAATCATCACACGCTGAGATTTGCATTCTCTCATAAAATGTCCTCTTCCCTTACAATGACGACAAATAATATCACTTGTGTGCCTGTTGGCGCCATGGAAGAAGAAGAGCTCTGTGCAGGCCGGCGGTGTGCTCTTGGCGAGATAGTGGTGGTTGTGCACTGCTTTCTTGTATCACGGTTGGAGGTGGCACTGAAGGAGGTGATGGTGCGGTGGAAGTAGATGATGCGTGGTGTCCATGATGAAGGTCGACCTGCGAGAAAAGTTAGTGCGGCGCCAATGCTGTCGATCCTGCACTTCACGTTCAGCTTTACAAGCAAGATGGAATAAGCAGTGATATTATTATAATCCTTATAGTCTAGAATGGTCGAATCTCTCTATTTAATCCACCCGAAAGCGTGCAAGCATAGCTTCATTCTCCTCAACAATACCACATCTAATCAAGCCGGTTTGTAATTCACGATAATATTCTTCTCTGAATTTTTCCTTGTCTTAAGCGCTGCAATTTTGAAGTAATTCACGTTGATAATATGGTGGAACCAGCGATGCGCATAGCAGTTTTCAAAGCAGCCCAAGTAGCTGGAACAGGATATAATCTACAATGTTGAGACCACCAAACACATGCAAAGCTAGTGAAAGCACAAACAGCAGCGAGGAACACGTCTCTCCTCGGGATATTGTAAACATGTAAATCGTTGTTCAGTTTCTAACTCCCAAGTAAGATATATATCAGGAACATATCTACCCTCAAATGGTGGAATATTCAATTTCAGTTTAGGGAGATGGTCATGATCTCGTACTGAGGGAGCCCTAACATTGCCATTATTTGCATGTGGGCGACACTGGTGGTTGTGGTGCTTGGTGGTTTGCGTAGTTCGATGTTGATCAACCTCATCCTCGTAATCTTCCACATAATCATCCTCCTCGGTACCAGCAGCAGCGATGGCGAGAGCCAAAAAGCACCAACAGCGATGGCAGCGGCACCAGAATTTTGTCTGGCTCAATAGGAACACGCTGAGCTCGTCCATACTGATTCGGAAGGGCGTAGTTGTTGTCGTTGAGAGGTGCGATAGGTGCAGCCGGCGGTGGTTGTGGAAAAGCAGCGAGCAATTCATCAAACTTGCTATCAAGCTTTGTTTCAAGCGTCTTCTCAATGCCATCTATCTTCTCCATGGCCTCGTCAAATCTGTTTAGCACATCTTGCACTGTCCAATCATCATTTCTTTGAAACTTATCATGTAGCTGTTTGTTCGTCGAGTTCTCCCAATCAGTCTCATCGACTTGTGATCCTACCATGGTTAGCGACAAATAGAAACACACAAGAATATGATCCTCTGAGACTACTAAGAAGTGGTGGTGGTGTATCACAAACCCGTCAAGCAAATCTCAAATTCTTACCAGTTCTTACCCAGCGGTGGTGATCGGCAACCGTTGTAGTCAAAACTCTCAAAGCTTGGATATAGCGATTACGGGGAGAGTCAAGCATGCAGCGTAGATGTATGTGGAGCTGGGAAGGCTTATAATATGGTAGCAAAAAGGTCGGTGATGAGGACATCAATACCATTGGCCTCTATTTGCTATACATCTTGGACCAATTACTAGAGCTCGCGCGCCAACTAAATTACGGTACTTTCGTTTCTTGGTAATGATTCTAATGTTCATGAGAATATGATGCTGCCTAAATTGGATACATTTGTTTTGCTTACAAATGAAGGGCCTAGCTTGGAGAAGGATGAACATTGGAGCAAGAACACACATGGAGTTGATGGCATGCAAGGGGATCAGAAGCGGAGTTACAAGTGATGATTTCAGGACTTTGAAGCCACCATAAGGAGTGCATGAAGCCTTGGACGAAATATACAAGATGCCACTTCATAATATTAGTCCATAGGCTATTCTAGGTCTTCGTCACCTTATTATTGGGCCAGGCCCATGTAATTTCGAAATACATTAGTATAGGCTATTTTTAGAGTCCGTATGTGTGGGGAAACAAGAGATAGGGTTAGTTTGGACCCCTCCACCAAGGGCCACGAAATTCACCCCTCTTCCTCCATATATACAGCCCTTAGGGCACCGTTTAGACTTGGGTTTTGTTTAGATCAAAAGTTCGCCATAGCTGCAACCCGCGTGCCGTTTGTGTTCAGCGACCGGACAAAGCGTCACAGAACCCCACCTTGATCAATAAAGCTTTCATCTTATATTCGCAATATCCAGTTGCAATCTCAGTTTCTTGCTTGTTCTTCGTTTGCTCGCAGGAAATAGACCCTCGTGGTCGGAGTTGATCGTGCTCGGCGTGGTCAATAACCTCTCGGAGTTGGTTTAGCGATTGCTAAAGCGCGGCGTCCTCGCGCTTCGTGGTCGGATCGTCAAAGTCGACTTCCACCAAAGCGAAATCCACCATCTCATCGAAGGCGGGACACCTTTGCCTCTATCAAGTGGTATCAGATTTCCGGGTTGCTCGGTGAGATTTTACAGATTTTTCGTAGTTTAGATCGAGTGTTCTTCATACCTATAGTCCACGAAAAAGCCAAAAAAAATTAGGGTTAGGTCATCATATCCGAACCAATCGAGCCTTTGCATAATCTTTTACGTATTTGCGTTGTTGAATTTGCGGTTGCATCGTCGTGTCTAGTTGCTGGTCTTAGAGTCTAGTCTTTTAGAGTTTGAGTTACGGTCATAAGTTGTCACGCCGCCGCCCGCTGCATTATCATCGCCTGCCATCTACCACCACCGCTTATCCGCCACCGCTTGAATCCGTATCCATATACCACCACGCTGCCATATACCACCACCGTTGCATATACCACCACCATATATCCACCACCAATCCGAGTTCCTTGCATATTAGATTTGTTTTGGGATCCATCTAATTTTCGATTCGTGTTTCCTTATGCGAGTAGGTTTGATTCAGCAATCTTTTGCCGTCCGTAGAAGAGGTTGGTTTCAAAAAAAAAAAAGTCAGGAAACCACCCTCCGTTTAGGCCAAAATTTTCCAAAAGCATACGGGATAAAAAATTTCTGGCTATCCTATTTTAGGTGTTTCTAAGCGTATTGAGCGATCGCCGTTATAGAAAGTTTTTTGACCCGTTTCAGTTTTTGGGTCGAGGCGATCGAAAAAAAAAAATTGTCGAAAAAATTTCGTGCCCATCTGTCGGTTTGACACAGGAAGAGTTTTGAGACACTCGCCATTATAGTGATTTTTCGCAAAAAAAAAAAAAAAAAAAAAAAAAAAAAAAAAAAAAAAAAAAAAAAAAAAAAAAAAAGCGAAAAAAAAATTCAGAGTGTGCTTTTCCCTTGTTTACGTGCAGCGCCGTGATTTTGTTAGTGTTCTAGGCTCGCGTCTCTAGCACGGTCTAGCCTAGGACCAGCCTGATACCGTCGTTGGCGTTTATTCAACTTTGCATCTCTGAATTGATTATTCTTGACCCTTTTGCTACCATATTATAAGCCTTCCAGCTCCACATACATCTCGTCGTGCGTTTGATTCTCCACAGTAATCGCTATATCCAAGCTTTGAGAGTTTTGACTACTAGCGGTTGCCGATCACCACCTTCTTCTTTGGGTAGGCTGGTAAGAATTTGAGATTTGCTTGACGGTTTGTGATTTGTCCACCACACCACCACCACCACTTCCTAGTAGTCTGTAGGATCATATTCTTGTGTGTTTCTATTGCTGCTAACCATGGCAGGATCACAAGCCGATGAGACTGATTGGGAGAACTGACGAACAAACAGCTACATGATAAGTTTCAGCAAATGATGATTGGACAGGTGCAAGATGTGGTAAACAGATTTGGCGAGGCCATGGAGAAGATAGATGGCATTGAGAAGGCGTTTGAAACAAAGCTTGATAGCAAGTTTGATGAATTGCTTCGCGTTTTCCACAACCACCGCCGGCTGCACCTATCGCACCTCTGCAGCGACAACAACTCGCCCCTTCGAATCGGTATGGGCCGAGCTCAGCGTGTTCCTCTTGAGCAGGACAAAATTCTGGTGCCGCTGCTACTCTGTTGGTGCTTCTTTGGCTCCACTGCTACTGCTGCTTTGGTACCGAGGAGGATGATTATGTGGGAGATTACGAGGATGAGGTTGATCAACATCGAACTACGTGCAACCACCAGCACCACAACCACCGGTCGTCCACATGCAAATAATGGCAATGCTAGGGCTCCCCTCAGTGCGAGATCATGACCATCTCCCTAAACTGAAATTGAATATTCCACCATTTGAGGGTAGATATGTTCTGATATATATCTTACTTGGGAGTTAGAAACTGAACAACGATTTACATGTTTACAATATCACGAGGAGAGGCGTGTTCTGCTGCTGTTTGTGCTTTCACTAGCTTTGCATGTGTTTGGTGGTGCGAACATTGTAGATTATATCTGTTCAGCTACTTGGGCTGCTTTGAAAACTGCTATGCGTACTCGTTGGGTTCCACCATATTATCAACGTGAATTACTTCAAAAATTGCAGCGCTTAAGACAAGGAAAAAATTCTGTGAAGAATATTATCGGGAATTACAAACTGGCTTGATTAGATGTGGTATTGTTGAGGAGAATGAAGCTATGCTTGCACGTTTTCTGGGTGGATTAAATAGAGATTCAGACCATTCTAGACTATAAGGATTATAATAATATCACTCGTTTATTCCATCTTGCTTGTAAAGCTGAGCGTGAAGTCAGGATCGGCGAGGCATTGGCGCGCACTAACTTTTCTGCAGGTCGACCTTCATCATGGACACCACGTGCATCATCTACTTCCTTTGCACCATCACCTCCTTGGTGCCACCTCCAACCGTGATACAAAAAGCAGGCACAACCACCACTATCGCCAAGAGCACACTGCGGGCCTGCCTGAGCTCTTCTTCTTCCATGGCGTCAGCAGGGCACACAAGTGATATTATTTGTCGTCGTTGTAAGGGAAGAGGACATTTTTGAGAGAATGCAAATCTCAGCGTGTGATGATTGCTCGAGGATGGTGGGTATGAGTCCGCTAGTGACTATGATGAGGAGACTTTGGCTCTTATTACACATGAGGAACACGGTGGAGATGATTACGATCATGAGACACAATACATGGCTCTGAAGATCTTGGCGGTATGAATGTTTAGTTGCTCAACGTGTTTTGAGTGTGCAGGTTACACAAGCTGAGCAAAATCAGAGGCATAATTTGTTCCATACAAAGGAGTTGTGAAGGAGCGTTCTATTAGCGTCATCATAGATGGAGGAGCTGCAACAACTTGGCTAGCATGGAGATGGTGGAGAAGCTATCTCTCACCACAAGACCACATCCACATCCTTACTACATCCAATGGTTCAACAACAGCGGCAAGGTTAAGGTAACACGTCTTTGTTAGTGTGCATTTTAGTATCTCTACATATGCTGATTATGTTGATTGTGATGTGGTACCTATGCAAGCATGTTCCTTGTTACTTGGTAGACCATGGCAATTTGATAAAAATTCTGTACACCATGGTAGAAACAATCAGTATACTCTTGTTCATAAGGATAAAAATATTACTTTGCTTCCTATGACTCCTGAGTCCATTTTGAAAGATGATATTAATAGAGCTAATAAAGCAAAACAGGAGAAAAATAAGAGTGAAAATCAGATTGTGGCAAAAGAATTTGAGCAACACATGAAGCCTAATAATAAACCATCTCTGTTGCTTACGAAATTAAATTGAAAAGTGCATGTTTACTTGCCACCAAATCTGATATTGATGAGCTAGATTTTAGCAAATCTATTTGCTATGCTTTTGTGTGCAAAGAGGCATTATTTTCATTCGAGGGCGTGCCTTCCTCTTTGCCCCTGCTGTCACTAACATTTTGCGGGAGAGTTGGCGTCTTTCCACAAGGCGTGCCACGGATTACCACCTATTCGAGGATTGAGCATCAAATTGACTTAATTCGGTGCATCATTACCAACCGTGCACCATACCGTACCAATCCGGAGGAGGCGAAGGAGATTATCGTCAAGTACAGGAGCTGCTCGACAAAGGTTATATCTGCGAATCCCTTAGTCCTTGTCTGTTCCTATTATTCTAGTGCGAAAAAGGATGGTACGTCACGTATGTGTGTTGATTGTAGAGGCATCAATAATATTACTATTAGTTATCGTCACCCTATTCCTAGGCTAGATGATATGCTTGATGAATTGAGTGGCTCTACAATATTCTCCAAAGTTGATTTGCGTAGTGGATACCATCAAATTCGTATGAAATTGGGAGATGAATGGAAAACAGCATTTAAAACTAAGTTTGGATTATATGAGTGGTTAGTCATGCCTTTTGGGTTAACTAATGCACCTAGTACTTTCATGAGATTAATGAGCGAAGTTTCGTGCTTTCATTGGACGATTTGTGGTAGTCTATTTTGATGATATCTGATTTATAGCAAATCTTTGGAAGAACATTTGGAACATTCGTGCTGTTTTTAATGCTCTCGTGATGCACGTTTGTTTGGTAACCTTGGGAAGTGCACCTTTTGCACCGACCGAGTATCTTTTCTTGGCTATGTTGTTACTCCACGAGGAATTGAAGTTGATAAAGCCAAGATTGAAGCTATTGAGAGTTGGCGCAGCCAAAGCGGTCACACAAGTGAGGAGTTTCCTTGGCCTCGCTGGTTTCTATAGGCGTTTTGTGAGAGATTTCAGCACCATTGCTGCACCTCTCAATGAGCTTACAAAGAAGGATGTGCCTTTTGTTTGGGGTACCACGGGAAGAAGCCTTCACGGTATTGAAAGCTAAGTTGACACATGCTCCTTTACTCCAACTTCCTGATTTTAATAAGACTTTTGAGCTTGAATGTGATGCTAGTGGAATTGGATTAGGAGGTGTGTTATTACAAGATGGCAAACCTGTTGCATACTTTTACGAAAAATTGAGTGGGCCTAGTCTGAATTACTCTACTTATGATAAAGAATTATATGCTCTTGTTAGGACTTTAGAAACATGGCAACATTATTTATGGCCCAAAGAATTTGTTATACATTCGATCATGAATCTTTGAAACATATTAAAAGTCAAGCTAAACTGAATCGTAGACATGCTAAATGGGTTGAATTCATTGAGACTTTCCCTTATGTCATTAAACACAAGAAGGGTAAAGAAAATGTTATTCTTGATGCATTGTCTAAATCGCTATACTATGCTTTCACAACTTGACTTCAAAATATTTGGTTTGGAGACCATCAAAGATCAATATGTGCATGATGCTGATTTTAAAGATGTATTGCAGAATTGTAAAGAAGGAAGAACATGGAACAAGTTTGTCGTTAATGATGGATTTGTGTTCGTGCTAACAAGCTATGCATTCCAGCTAGCTCCGTTAGTCTTTTGTTGTTGTAGGAGGCGCATGGAGGAGGACTAATGGGACACTTTGGCGTGAAGAAGGCGGAGGGCGTACTTGCTACACATTTCTTTTGGCCAAAGATGAGGCGGGATGTTGGCGTTTTATTGCTCGCTGCACTACATGTCAAAAAGCTAAGTCACGACTCAATCCTCATGGTTTATATATGCCTTTGCCTGTACCTAGTGTTCCTTGGGAGGATATATCTATGGACTTTGTTTTAGGTTTACCTAGAACAAAGAAGGGAGGATAACATATTTGTTGTCGTGGATAGATTCTCGAAAATGGCACACTTTATACCATGTCATAAAAGCGATGATCTTTGTCAATGTTGCTGATTTGTTCTTTCGTGAAATTATTCGCTTGCATGGTGTGCCAAATACTATTGTTTCAGATCGTGATACTAAATTTCTTAGCCACTTTTGGAGATGTTTATGGGCTAAGTTGGGGACTAAACTGCTTTTTAGTACTACTTGTCACCCCAAAGCGATGGACAAACTGAAGTAGTCAATAGAACATTGTCTACTATGCTTAGGGCTGTTCTAAAGAAAAATAAGAAAATGTGGGAGGAATGCTTGCCTCATATTGAATTTGCTTATAATCGTTCATTGCATTCTACTACTAAGATGTGCCCTTTTGAAGTTGTGTATGGTTTCCTACCTCGTGCACCTATTGATTTGTTGCCTCTTCCATCTTGGAGAAGGTTAATTTTGATGCTAAAGAGCGTGCTGAATTGATTTTAAAAATGCATGAGTTAACTAAGGAAAACATTGAGCGTATGAATGCTAAATATAAACTTCTGGAGATAAGGGTAGAAAACATGTTGTGTTTGCACTGGAGATCTTGTTTGGTTACATTTGCGTGAGGATAGATTTCTGATTTGCGCAAATCAAAGCTAATGCCACGTCTGCTGGTCCCTTTAAGGTGTTGGAGAAAGTAAATGATAATGCATATAAACTTGAGCTGCTGCAGATTTTGGGGTTAGTCCACTTTTAACATTGCAGATTTGAAGCCATATTTGGGTGAGGAAGATGAGCTTCCGTCGAGGGCGACTTCATTTCAAGAAGGGAGGATGATGAGGACATCAATACCATTGTTACACCCACAGCCCTGCTGCTATACATCTTGGACCAATTACTAGAGCTCGCGCACGCCAACTAAATTACCAGGTACTTTCGTTTCTTGGTAATGATTCTAATGTTCATGAGAATATGATGTTGCCTAAATTGGATACATTTGTTTTGCTTACAAATGAAGGGCCTAGCTTGGAGAAGGATGAACATTGGAGCAAGAACACACATGGAGTTGATGGCATGCACAAGGGGATCAGAACGGAGTTACAAGTGATGATTTCAGGACTTTGAAGCCACCATAAGGAGTGCATGAAGCCTTGGACGAAATATACAAGATGCCACTTCATAATATTCGTCCATAGGCTATTCTAGGTGCTGCGTCACCTTATTATTGGGCCAGCCCATGTAATTTCGAAATACATTAGTATAGGCTATTTTTAGAGTCCGTATGTGTGGGGAAACAAGAGATAGGGTTAGTTTGGACCCCTCCACCAAGGGCCACGAAATTCACCCCTCTTCCTCCATATATACAGCCCTTAGGGCACCGTTTAGACTTGGGTTTTGTTTAGATCAAAAGTTAGCCATAGCTGCAACCGGCGTGCCGTTTGTGTTCAACGACCGGACAAAGCGTCACAGAACCCCACCTTGATCAATAAAGCTTTCATCTTATATTCGCAATATCCAGTTGCAATCTCAGTTTCTTGCTTGTTCTTCGTTTGCTCGCGAAATAGACCCTCGTGGTCGGAGTTGATCGTGCTCGGCGTGGTCAATAACCTCTCGGAGTTGGTTTAGCGATTGCTAAAGCGCGGCGTCCTCGCCTTCGTAGTCGGATCGTCAAAGTCGACTTCCACCAAAGCGAAATCCACCATCTCATCGAAGGCGGGACACCTTTGCCTCTATCGGTCGGCAATAATCAATTCAGAGATGCAAAAGTTGAATAAGCGCTCAACGACGAGTGTCTTGCTGGTCCTAGGCTAGACCGTGCTAGAGACGCGAGCCTAGAACACTAACAAAATCACGGCGCTGCACGTAAACAAGGGAGGAGCACACTCTGAATTTTTTTTCTCTTTTTTTTTGCGCTGATTTTTTTTTTGCGCTGCTCTTTTTTTTTTGAAAAATCACTATAATGGCGAGTGTCTCAAAACTCTTCCCAGGTCAAACCGACAGGATGGGCACGAAATTTTTGAAATTTTTTTTTTGACCTTGGGACCCAAAAAGCTGAAACAGGTCAAAAAACTTTCTATAATGGCGATGGCTCAATACGCTTAGAAACACCTAAAAATAGGATAGCGAGAAAAATTTTTATCCGTGCGTTTTGCAAAATTTTGGGCCTAAGCGGAGGGTGGTTTCGGACTCTTTTTTTGGAAACCAACCTCTTCTACGGAATGACAAAAGATTGCTGGAATCGAAACCTACTCGAGACAAGGAAACACGAATCGGAAAAACTAGATGGATCCGAAAACAAACCTAATATGCAAGGAACTCGGATTGGTGATGATATATGGCAGCGGTGGTGGTATGTGGATACGGATTCAAAGCGGTGGCGGATAAGGGGTGGTGGTATATGGATACGGATTCGAAGCGATGGTGCGGCGGCGGCGTGACAACTTATGACCAGAACTCGAAACTCTAAAAGACTAGACTCTAAGACCAGCAACTAGACACGACGATGCAACCGCAAATTCAACAATGCAAATACAGAAAAGATTATGGAAAGGCTCAGATTGGTTCGGATATGATGAACTAACCCTAATTTTTTTTGTGGCTTTTTCGTGGACTGTAGGGATGAAGAACAGACTCGATCGAAACTATGAAAAACTGTAAAATCTCACCGAGCAACCTGGAAATCTGATACCACTTGATAGAGGCAAAGGTGTCCCGTCTTTCGATGAGATGGTGGATTTCGCTTTTGTGGAAGTCGACTTTGACGATCCGACTACGAAGCGTGCGAGGGCGTCGCTATATAGCAATCGCTAAACCAACTCCGAGAGGTTATTGACCACGCCGAGAACACGATCAACTGACCACGAGGGTCTATTTCCTGCGAGCAAGCGAAGAACAAGCAAGAAACTGAGATTGCAATCTGGATATTGCGAATTTAAGATGAAAGCTTTATCGATCAAGGTGGGGTTCTGTGGCGCCTTTGTGCAGTCGTTGAACACAAAGCGAAATCTGTGAAGTTGCAGCTATGGCGAACTTTGATCTAAACAAAACCCAAGTCTAAACGGTGCCCTAAGGGCTGTATATATGGAGGAAGAGGGGTGAATTTCGTGGCCCTTGGTGGAGGGGTCGAAACTAACCCTATCTCTTGTTTCCCCACATACGGACTCTAAAAATAGCCTATACTAATGTATTTCGAAATTACATGGGCCTGGCCCAATAATAAGGTGACGTGAGCACCTAGAATAGCCTATGGACGAATATTATGAAGTGGCATCTTGTATATTTCGTCCAAGGCTTCATGCACTCCTTACGGTGGCTTCAAAGTCCTGAAATCATCACTTGTAACTCCGTTCTTGATCTCCTTGCATGCCATCAACTCCATGTGTGTTCTTGCTCCAATGTTCATCCTTCTCCAAGCTAGGCCCTTCATTTGTAAGCAAAACAAATGTATCCAATTTAGGCAGCATCATATTCTCATGAACATTAGAATCATTACCAAGAAACGAAAGTACCTGGTAATTTAGTTGGCGTGCGCGAGCTCTAGTAATTGGTCCAGTATGTATTGCAGCAGGGGCTGTGGGTGTAACAATGGTATTGATGTCCTCATCAAATTCAGCCTTAAGCGGGACTTTTTGGCCCTGAAAGTCAAAGAACACCATTCGTCGCTGTTTTTTAGACAAGTTTCTGAACCAATTGGCACTTCCTTTTGAAGGAAATTCGAGATATTATGTTTCTTATAGACATTAGCCCCCCTGGTAGGGACAAACGTACCTTTCTGCAGATGCTCTATGATCCGGGCAATCTAATTTGGCCTTAAATTGAAGAAAATCCAGCGGCTATATGCCTTATTCTCCTTTATTTTTGCCGGATGGCATGCTGTAACTCATGCGCGTGCAAGACAAGAACAAAAGGGCATTCCTGGCATCGGTCAATTTATATGTGGAAATGATATCTCCTCTATAGAGGACAAGAAATTTTGCGCCAATGAGGCAAAAAGCGCACGAGAAAATGAAGTACTTTCAAGGACTGCCATAGAATGGATATATGTTCACTAAAACGGTGATAATTTTGTCATTCGAAGTCCGTGTCGGACCCACAAGTACTCAAACTGCTCGCGGCGAGCGTGTGAATCTAGAAAAGACTCCCCGCTTGCGCCAGGAGGCCCAGAGTACCCTCAAATACGGCCTTAAGCAGGAATTTTTCGCCCTGAAAGTCAAAGAACATCAATCGTCGATGTTTTTCCGACAAGTTTCTGAACCCATTGGCACTTCCTTTTGAAGGAAATTCAAGAGATTATCTTGCTTATAGAAATTAGCCTCCCTGGTAGGGACAAACGTACCTTTCTGCATATGCTCTATGATCGGGGCAATCTCATTTGGCCGTAAATTCAAGAAAATCCAGCGGCTATATGCCTTATTCTCCTTGTTTTTGCCGGATGGCATGCTGTAACTCACGCGCGTGCAAGACAAGAACAAAAGGGCATTCCTGGCATCGGTCAATTTATATGTGGAAACGATATCTCCTCTATAGAGGATAAGAAATTTTTCGCCAATCAGGCAAAAAGCGCACGAGAAAATGAAGTACTTTCAAGGACTGCTATAGAATGGATAGATGTTCACTAAAACGGTCATAATTTTGTCATTCGGAGTCCGTGTCAGACCCACAAGTACTCATCTTTGTTCAGTAGCGGCCTTGAATCCAAAAATACTCCCGCTAGCACCGGGGAGGCCGGAGTACCCTCAAGTTCAGCCTCAAGCGGGACTTTTGGCCTGAAAGTCAAAGAACACCATTAAATCCTTGTTTTTTAGACAAGTTTCGAACCCATTGGCACTTCCTTTTGAAGGAAATTGAGAGATTATGTTTCTTATAGACATTATCCCCTGGTTGGGACAAGCGTACCTTCTGCAGATGCTCTATGATCAAGGCAATCTCATTTGGCGTAAATTGAACAAAAATCCAATGACTATATGCCTTATTCTCCTTGTTTTTGCGGATGGCATCTTTGTAACTCACGCGTGCAAGACAAGAACAAAAGGCAGTCTGGCATCGGTCAATTTATATGTGGAAATGATATCTCCTCTATAGAGCACAAGAAATTTTGCCAATCAGGCAAAAAGCGCACGAGAAAATGAAGTACTTTCAAGGACTGCCATAGAATGGATAGATGTTCAATAAAACGGTCATAATATTGTCATTCGGAGTCTGTGTCGGACCCACAAGTACTCAAACTGCTCGCGGCGAGCGCGTGAATCTAGAAAAGACTCCCCGCTTGCGCTAGGAGGCCCAGAGTACCCTCAAATACGGCCTTAAGCAGGATTTTTTGGCCCTGAAAGTGAAAGAACATCAATCGTCGCTGTTTTTCAGACAAGTTTCTGAACCCATTGGCACTTCCTTTTGAAGGAAATTCAAGAGATTATCTTGCTTATAGACATTAGCCCCCCTGGTAGGGACAAACGTACCTTTCTGCAGATGCTCTATGATTGGGGCAATCTCAATTGTCCGTAAATTAAAGAAAATCCAGCGGCTATATGCCTTAATCTCCTTGTTTTCGCCGGATCGCATGCTCTAACTCACGCGCGTGCAAGACAAGAACAAAAGGGCATTCCTGGCATCGATCAATTTATATGTGGAAACGATATCTCCTCTATAGAGGACAAGAAATTTTCATGTCAATCGTGCAAAAAAGCATACGAGAAAATGAAGTACTTTCAAGGACTGCTATAGAATGGATAGATGTTCACTAAAACAGTCATAATTTTGTCATCCGGAGTCCGTGTCAGACCCACAAGTACTCATACTGCTCGTAGCGAGTGCGCGAATCCAGAAAATACTCCCCGCTAGCACCAGGAGGCACAGAGTACCCTCAAATTCAGCCTTAAGCGGGACTTTTTGGCCCTGAAAGTCAAAGAACACCATTGGTCGCTGTTTCTTAGACAAGTTTCTGAACCCATTGGCACTTCCTTTTGAAGGAAATTCGAGAGATTATGTTTCTTATAGACATTAGCCCCCCTGGTAGGGACAAACGTACCTTTCTGCAGATGCTCTATGATCCGGGCAATCTCATTTGGCCGTAAATTGAAGAAAATCCAGCGGCTATATGCCTTATTCTCCTTGTTTTCCCCGGATGGCATGCTGTAACTCACGCGCGTGCAAGACAAGAACAAAAGGGCATTCCTAGCATCGGTCAATTTATATGTGGAAATGATATCTCCTCTATAGAGGACAAGAAATGTTGCGCCAATTAGGCAAAAAGCGCACGAGAAAATGAAGTACTTTCAAGGACAGCCATAGAATGGATAGATGTTCACTAAAACGGTCATAATTTTGTCATTCTGAGTCCGTGTCAGACCCACAAGTACTCAAACTGCTCGTGGCAAGCGCGTGAATCTAGAAAAGACTCCCCGCTTGCGCCAGGAGGCCCAGAGTACCCTCAAATACGGCCTTAAGCAGGACTTTTTTGCCCTGAAAGTCAAAGAACATCATTCATCGCTGTTTTCAAACAAGTTTCTGAACCCATTGGCACTTCCTTTTGAAGGAAATTCAAGAGATTATCTTGCTTATAGACATTAGCCCCCCTGGTAGGGACAAACGTACCTTTCTACAGATGCTCTATGATCTGGGCAATCTCATTTGGCCGTAAATTGAAGAAAATCCAGCAGCTATATGCCTTATTCTCCTTGTTTTCGCCGGATGGCATGCTGTAACTCACGCGCTTGAAAGCCAAGAACAAAAGGGCATTCCTGGCATCGGTCAATATATATGTGGAAACGATATCTCCTCTCTAGAGGAAAGAAAATTTAGGGCAATCAGGCAAAAAGCACACGGGAAAATGAAGTACTTTCAAGGACTGCTGTAGAATGTATAGATGTTCACTAAAACGGTCATAATTTTGACATTCGGAGTCCGTGTCAGACCCACAAGTACTCATACGGCTCGCAGCGAGCACGCAAATCCAGAAAATACTCCCCACTAGCACCAGGAGGCCCGGAGTACCCTCAAATTCAGCCTTAAGCGGGACTTTTTGGCCCTGAAAGTCAAAGAACACCATTCGTCACTGGTTTTTAGACAAGTTTCTGAACCCATTGGCACTTCTTTTTGAAGGAAATTCGAGAGATTATGTTTCTTATAGACATTAGCCCCCTGGTAGGGACAAACGTACCTTTCTGCAGATGCTCTATGATCCGGGCAATCTCATTTGGCCGTAAATTGAAGAAAATCCAGCAGCTATATGCCTTATTCTCCTTGTTTTCGCTGGATCGCATGCTGTAACTCACGCGCGTGCAAGACAAGAACAAAAGGGCATTCCTGGCATCGTTCAATTTATATGTGGAAATGATATCTCCTCTATAGAGGACAAGAAATTTTGCGCCAATCAGGCAAAAAGCGGACTGCCATAGAATGGATAGATGTTCACTAAAACGGTCATAATTTTCTCATTCGGAGTCCGTGTTGGACCCACAAGTACTCAAACTGCTCGCGGCGAGCGCGTGGATCTAGAAAAGACTCCCCGCTTGCGCCAGGAGGCCTAGAGTACCCTCAAATACGGCCTTAAGCAGGACTTTTTGGCCCTAAAAGTCAAAGAACGTCATTCGTCGCTGTTTTCAGACAAGTTTCTGAACCCATTGACACTTCCTTTTGAAGGAAATTCGAGAGATTATGTTGCTTATAGACATTAGCCCCCCTGGTAGGGACAAACGTACCTTTCTCCAGATGCTCTATGATCCAGGCAATCTCATTTGGCCGTAAATTGAAGAAAATCCAGCGGCTATATGCGTTATTCTCCTTGTTTTCGCCGGATGGCATGCTGTAACTCACGCGCGTGCAAGACAATAACAAAAGGGCATTCCTGGCATCGGTCAATTTATATGTGGAAACGATATCTCCTCTATAGAGGACAAGAAATCTTGCGCCAATCAGGCAAAAAGCGCACGAGAAAATGAAGTACTTTCAAGGACTCCTATAGAATGGATAGATGTTCACTAAAACGGTCGTAATTTTGTCATTCGGAGTCCCTGTCAGACCCACAAGTACACATACTGCTCGTAGCGAGCGCGCGAATCCAGAAAATACTCCCCGCCAGCACTAGGAGGCCAGGAGTACCCTCAAATTCAGCCTTAAGCGGGACTTTTTGGCCCTGAAAGTCAAAGAACACCATTCGTCGCTGTTTTTTAGACAAGTTTCTTAACCCATTGGCACTTCCTTTTGAAGGAAATTCGAGAGATTATGTTTCTTATAGACATTAGCCCCCTGGTAGGGACAAATGTACCTTTCTGCAGATGCTCTATGATCCGAGCAATATCATTTGGCCGTAAATTGAAGAAAATCCAGCGGCTATATGCCTTATTCTCCTTGTTTTTGCGGATGGCATCTTTGTAACTCACGCGTGCAAGACAAGAACAAAAGGGCATTCTGGCATCGGTCAATTTATATGTGGAAACGATATCTCCTCTATAGAGGACAAGAAATTTTCATGCCAATCGTAAAAAGCGCCGAGAAAATGAAGTACTTCAAGGACGCCATAGAATGGATAAATGTTCACTAAAACGGTCATAATTTTGTCATTCGGAGTCCGTGTCGGACCCACAAGTACTCAAACTGCTCGCGGCGAGCGCGTGAATCCAGAAAAGTCTCCCCGCTTGCGCCAAGAGGCAAGAGTACCCTCAAATACGGCCTTAAGCAGGACTTTTTGGCCCTGAAAGTCAAAGAACATCATTCGTCGCTATTTTCAGACAAGTTTCTGAACCCATTGGCACTTCCTTTTCAAGGAAATTCAAGAGATTATCTTGCTTGTAGACTTTAGCCCCCCTGGTAGGGACAAACGTTCCTTTCTGCAGATGCTCTATGATCCGAGCAATCTCATTTGGCCGTAAATTGAAGAAAATCCAGCGGCTATATGCCTTATTCTCCTTGTTTTCGCCGGATGGCATGCTGTTACTCACGCGCGTGAAAGCCAAGAAAAAAAGGGCATTCCTGGCATCGGTCAATATATATGTGGAAACGATATCTCCTCTCTAGAGGAAAAGAAATTTTGGGGCAATCAGGCAAAAAGCACACGAGAAAATGAAGTACTTTCAAGGACTGATATAGAATGGAGAGATGTTCACTAAAACGGTCATAATTTTGTCATCCGGAGTCCGTGTCAGACCCACATGTACTCAAACAGCTCACAGCGAGCGCGCGAATCCAGAAAATACTCCCGGTTGCACCAGGAGGCCCGGAGTAGCCTCAAATTCAGCCTTAAGCTGCACTTTTTGGCCCCGAAAGTCAAAGAACACCATTCGTCGCTGTTTTTTTAGACAAGTTTCTGAACCCATTGGCACTTCCTTTTGAAGGAAATTCGAGAGATTATGTTTCTTATAGACATTAGCCCCCCTGGTAGGGACAAACGTAGCTTTCTGCAGATGCTCTATGATCCGGGCAATCTCATTTGGCCGTAAATTGAAGAAAATCCAGAGGCTATATGCCTTATTCTCCTTGTTTACGCCGGATGGCATGCTGTAACTCACGCGCGTGCAAGACAAGTACAAAAGGGCATTCCTGGCATCGGTCAATTTACATGTGGAATCGATATCCCTCTATAGAGGACAAGAAATTTTGGGGCAGTCAGGCAAAAAGCGCACGAGAAAATGATGTACTTTCAAGGACTGCCATAGAATGGAGAGATGTTCACTTAAACGGTCATAATTTTGTCATTCGGAGTCCGTGTCGGACCCACAAGTACTCAAACTGCTCCCGGCGAGCGTGCGAATCTAGAAAATACTCCCCGCTTGCGCCAGGAGGCCCGGAGTACCCTCAAATACCACCTTAAGCAGGACTTTTTGGCCCTGAAAGTCAAAGAACATAATTTGTCGCTGTTTTCAGACAAGTTTCTGAACCCATTGGCACTTCCTTTTGAAGGAAATTCGAGAGATTATCTTGCTTATAGACACTAGCCCCCGTGGTAGGGACAAACATACCTTTCTGCAGATGCTCTATGATCCGGGCAATCTCATTTGGCCGTAAATTAAAGAAAATCCAGCGGCTATATGCCTTATTCTCCTTGTTTTCGCCGGATGGCATGCTGTAACTCACGCGCGTGAAAGCCAAGAACAAAAGGGCATTCCTGGCATCCGTCAATATATATGTGGAAACGATATCTCCTCTCTAGAGGACAAGAAATTTTTGGGCAATCAGGCAAAAAGCGCACGAGCAAATGAAGTACTTTCAAGGACTGCTATAGAATGGAGAGATGTTCACTAAAACGGTCATAATTTTGTCATTCGGAGTCCGTGTCAGACCCACAAGTACTCAAACTGCTTGCAGCGAGCGCGCGAATCCAGAAAATACTCCCCGATTGCACCAGGAGGCTCAGAGTAGCCTCAAATTCAGCCTTAAGCGGGACTTTTTGGCCCTAAAAGTCAAAGAACACCATTCGTCGCTGTTTTTAGACAAGTTTCTGAACCTATTGGCACTTCCTTTTGAAGGAAATTCGAGAGATTATGTTTCTTATAGACATTGGCCCCCCTGGTAGGGACAAACATACCTTTCTGCAGATGCTCTATGATCCGGGCAATCTCATTTGGCATTAAATTGAAGAAAATCTAGCGGCTATATGCCTAATCTCCTTGTGTTCGCCGGAGGGCATGCTGTAACTCATGCGCGATCAAGACAAGAACAAAAGGGCATTCCTAGCATCGGTCAATTTATATGTGGAAACGATATCTCCTCTATTGAGGACAAGAAATTTTGCGCCAATCAGGCAAAAAGCGCTCGAGAAAATGAAGTACTTTCAAGGACTGCCATAGAATGGATAGATGTTCACTAAAACGGTCATAATTTATTCATTCGGAGTCCGTGTCGGACCCACAAGTACTCAAACTGCTAGCAGCGAGCACGTGAATCTAGAAAAGACTCCCCGCTTGCGCCAGGAGGCCCAGAGTACCCTCAAATACGGCCTTAAGCAGGACTTTTTGGCCCTGAAAGTCAAAGAACATCATTAAATCATTGTTTTGGACAAGTTTACGAACCCATTGGCACTTCCTTTTGAAGGAAATTCAAAAGATTATCTTGCTTATAGACATTAGCCCCCCGGTAGTGACAAGCGTACCTTCTCGCAGATGCTCTATGATCAGGCAATCTCATTTGGCCGTAAATTGAAGAAAATCCATGCTATATGCCTTATTCTCCTTGTTTTCGCCGGATGGCATGCTGTAACTCACGCGCGTGAAAGCCAAGAACAAAACGGCATTCCCGGCATCGGTCAATATATATGTGGAAACGATATCTCCTCTCTAGAGGACAAGAAATTTTGGGGCAAGCAGGCAAAAAGCGCACGAGAAAATGAATTACTTTCAAGGACTGCTATAGAATGGAGAGATGTTCACTAAAACGGTCATAATTTTGTCATTCGGAGTCCGTGTCAGACCCACAAGTACTCAAACTGCTCGCAGCGAGCGCGCGAACCCTGAAAATACTCCCCGATTGCACCAGGATGCCCGCAGAAGACTCAAATTCAGCCTTAAGCGGGACTTTTTGGCCCTGAAAGTCAAAGAACACCATTTGTCGCTGTTTTTTAGACAAGTTTTTGAACCCATTGGCACTTCCTTTTTAAAGAAATTCGAGTGATAATGTTTCTTATAAACATTAGCCCCCCTGGTAGGGACAAACGTACCTTTCTGCAGATGCTCTATGATCCGGGCAATCTCATTTGGCCGTAAATTGAAGAAACTCCAGCGGCTATATGCCTTATTCTCCTTGTTTTCGCCGGATGGCATGCTGTAACTCACGAGCGTGCAAGACAAGAACAAAAGGGCATTTCCGGCATCAGTCAATTTATATGTGGAAACGATATCTCCTCTATAGAGAACAAGAAATTTTGCGCCAATCCGGCAAAAAGCGCACGAGAAAATGAAGTACTTTCAAGGACTACCATAGAATGGATAGATGTTCACTAAAACGGTCATAATTTTGTCATTCGGAGTCCGTGTCGGACCCACAAGTACTCAAACTGCTCGCGGCGAGCGCGTGAATCTTGAAAAGACTCCCTGCTTGCGCCAGGAGGCCCAGAGTACCCTCAAATACGGCCTTAAGCACGAATTTTTGGCCCTGAAAGTCAAAGAAAATCATTCGTCGTTGTTTTCATACAAGTTTCTGAACCCATTGGCCTTCCTTTTGAAGGAAATTCAAGAGATTATCTTGCTTATAGACATTAGCCCCCCTGGTAGGGACAAACGTACCTTTCTGCAAATGCTCTATGATTCGGGCAATCTCATTTGGCCATAAATTGAAGAAAATCCAGCGGCTATATGCCTTATTCTCCTTGTTTTCGCCGGATGGCATGCTGTAACTCACGCGCGTGAAAGCCAAGAACAAAAGGGCATTCCTGGAATCGGTCAATATATATATGGAAATGATATCTCCTCTCTAGAGGACAAGAAATTTTGGGGCAATCAGGCAAAATGCGCACGAGAAAATGAAGTACTTTCAAGGACTGCTATAGAATGGAGAGATGTTCACTAAAACGGTCATAATTTTCGATGTAGGGCGGAACCCTATGGCGATGATCTTTCACGTTTGGAGTGGATCCTACGGGGAATCACGAAGAACACGCAGAAGCACAAAGGGAAAACACGGGGAAAACGAGAGAGAATCACTAAACCGACAAAGAATCAATCACACAAGTGCTAGATCACCGAACACAAAGAGTAACATATGATCCACAATCAACAAAGGTAAGGATACAAAGGAACCGTTCTTCTCCGCGAGGAGGCCTTGAAGTTCTTCCCTAGAAAGGGGTCTGGAATCCGCTTGGGGGATCTTCTCCGAAGAGGTCGTGAACTCCGAGGAGAAGTATCCAAGTGGATGAGCAATGGCTCTCACACAAACATGAGCTAATCCAATGCTACCCTAGCTAGGAGGTAGGGGGGTCCTATTTATAGTCTTAGTGCAAAAGGGGACGGAGTGGAGGGGTACATGGGCTTTGGCCCAAATCGTGTGTGACAGTGCACGGACGTCTGGCTGGCGGCTGGTCGTCCGGTGGCTCAGGAGGGACCGGACGTCCGGTGCCGTCGGACGTCCGCTGAAAGCTCTCTTGAATGGAGGCGCCGGACGTCCGGAAGTTTCATACTTCCGTTAATATTGGCTCTGTTGCCTGGTGCCGGACGTCCGGTGTCTTCGGTCGTCCGTTCGCTGGATTGTGGGGCCGGTCGTCCGGTCCGAGCCGGACGTCCGCTCGCTGGGGCCTGTTTTGGCTGGGACTTGGTGGCTGGGGCTTCAGGCGCCGGACGTCCGGTCCTGACCGGTCGTCCGGTGGCTGGAACTTTCTCCGGTTGATCTTCTTGACCTTCGCGGTTGGTAGCTTCGCCTTCTTGTCCAATGATTGTAGATGCACCATGGCTTTCCTCCAGGTACCTGATCACACACAAAGTGTCCGTACGAGGTAGTAGCCAAGTCTCGTGAGTAGAGAGAGGAAGTTCGGAAAGGAGCGAGTTCACCTTATCTTCGATAGCCTTGGCTCTAGCTCTTGTCATGGGTCCAAGTGGTGTTGAGGAAGATGTAGACACATCCATGGGGATGAGCGAGGGATGCTCCGCATCATCTTCCCCCCCCCCTTGGGAAGGATCCGACCACGGATCGAGATCTTCATCTCCATGGTATGGCGCAAGGTCCTTGACGTTGAAGATGTCGCTCACATTGTACTTACCTCGTGGTAGGTCTATCTTGTAGGCGTTGTCGTTGTAGCGTGCTAGCACCTTGAAAGGTCCATCGGCTCGAGGGAGAAGTTTGTACTTGCGTTCGTTGGGGAAGCGGTACTTTCGAAGGTGTATCCACACAAGATCGCCAATGTTGAAGATCATGGGTTACTTGTTGACGTTGAGCTTGGTCGCTAGTTGTTGTACTTGGCGCTCGATGGTGTGCCTTGTATCTTCATGCATCTTCTTGATGTAGCTTGCTCGTGCACTCGCATCCATGTTGGTGCGCTCTTGTAGAGGTAGAGGTGGAATGTCCAATGGGGACAATGGGTAGAAGCCGTAGACAACCTCGAAGGGGGACTTGCCGGTAGTCGAATGTCTTGCGCGATTGTAGGCGTACTCGGCGATGGGTAGACACGCCTCCCACTCCTTGATGTTCTTCTTGATCAATACGCGAAGTAGAGTGGATAGTGTCCGGTTCGTAACCTCCGTTTGGCCGTCGGTTTGAGGATGGTATGCGGATGAGAACAACAGCTTGATTCCGAGCTTGGCGCATAGAGTCTTCCAAAAGTAACTCAAGAACTTGACATCGCGGTCGGAGACGATTTTCTTTGGTACTCCATGGAGGCGCAAGATTTCCCTACAAAAGAGATTTGCAATATGTGAAGCATCGTCTACCTTGTTGCAAGGAATGAAATGTGCCATCTTAGAAAATCGGTCCACAACAACAAACACGAAATCCTTTCCATTTTGAGTTCTAGGCAAACCAAATACAAAATCCATGCTAATGTCTTCCCAAGGTTGATAAGGAATAGGAAGAGGCATGTAAAGACCATGAGATTGAGCTTTTGACTTAGCTTTGCAGCATGTAAAGCATCGAGTAGTGAAGCGTGAGACGTCGCGGAACATCTTGGGCCAAAAGTAGTTCTTGGAGAGCGTGGCGAAAGTCTTGTCGCGTCCAAAGTGTCCCATGAGTTCGCCTCCATGAGCCTCTTGCAAAAGTAGCAAACGAAGAGAAGACTTGGGAATGCATAGTTTGTTAGTTCTCATAAGATAACCATCCTTGATGTAGTATTGTTCCCAAGATGTATGCATTAAACATTTAGCATAATGAGGTGCAAAAGATGGATCACTAGCATACAAGTCTTTTATGTGCTCAAAGCCAATAACATTCAACTCAAGTTGGGTGACAAGCGTGCATATGCGTGAAAGTGCATCGACAACTACATTTTCCTTACCCTTAATGTACTTGATCACATATGGGAAAGATTCAATAAATTCACTCCATTTGGCATGACGCTTGTTCAATTTAGTTTGACCTTTTAAGTACTTCAGTGTTTCATGATCGGTATGTATGACAAACTCATGAGGTCTAAGATAATGTTCCCAAACATGTAGGACACGCACTAAAGCATACAATTCTTTGTCATAGATGGGATAGTTAAGTTGAGCACCGGAGAGTTTTTCACTAAAATATGCAATTACACGTTTTTCTTGCATCAAAACTCCGCGAATTCCGGTACCACTTGCATCGTAATGAACCTCAAAAGTTTTGTCAAAATTGGGCAAAGCAAGAATTGGAGCATGAGTAAGCAAAGACTTGAGTTCATCAAAAGCGGTGGATTGCAAAGATCCCCAAACAAAAGGAGCATTCTTCTTACTCAAAGCATGCAAAGGAGCGGCTATTGTGCTAAAATCTTTCACAAAGCGGCGATAAAAATCCGCAAGCCAAGAAAACTACGCACTTGTTGCAAATTGGTGGGTTGTGGCCAAGTTTTAATTGCTTCAATTTTAGTTTCATCAACATGGACACCCTTGGAAGAGACAACGAGACCCAAGAAAACCACTTTGTCAACACCAAATGTGCACTTTTTCATGTTGGCATAAAGACTTTCCTTGCAAAGTGTTTGCAAAACAAGCCTAACATGATCAAGATGCTCTTTCATGGTTTTGCTAAACACAAGAATATCATCGAAGTAAACCACAACAAAGACTCCAATGTAAGGTCGAAGTACATGATGCATGAGACGCACAAAAGTGCCGGGAGCCTCTGATAAACCCATAGGCATGACTAACAATTCATATAAGCCAAATTTGGTTTTGAAAGCAGTTTTCCATTCATCACCCTCGTGAATGCGTATTTGATAATAGCCACTTTTAAGATCAATTTTTGAGAAAAAGTTGGCTCCACTAAGTTCATCAAGCATGTCATCTAAGCGAGGAATGGGATGCCTATAGCGAACGGTGATAGCATTTATAGGTCTACAATCGGAACACAAGCGGAAACTTCCATCGGGCTTAAGCACAAGTATATCAGGAACGGCACAAGGGCTTAAGCTTTCACGTACATGACCGTTATCGATTAGTTGTTGTACTTGCCGTTGAATCTCCTTGGTTTCTTCGGGATTGACACGGTATGGAGCTTTGTTTGGAAGTGGCGCTCCGGGGATGAGGTCGATTCGATGCTCAATGCCTCGAAGAGGAGGTAGACCCGGAGGTAGCTCATCGGGGAAAACATCTTGAAATTCTTGCAAAAGAGATTGAAACACCAAAGGTAACTCGTGAATGGTGTTAGTTTTTGTTTCTCCATCCTTGCACACAAGGACAAAGTGCATCACACTCGATGGGTTCTCACACACTTCTCTCATCTCACTTTTGGTGGCAAATAGTATGAGGTTTTTTTCTCTAGGCGAAGAGGCGCTCAAGTTTGGCTTGTGGCTCTCACTCACTTTTTGGTGGCTCACTTTCTCACTCTTCTCTCTATGGTTGGTAGCTTGCTTGTCGGCTATCACTTGACTAGGAGACATAGGTTGTAGCACATATTCCTTCCCTTTCATCTTGAAGCTATAGTGGTTGGTACGCCCGTTGTGGAAGACACCACGGTCGAATTGCCATGGTCGACCAAGGAGGTGGCAAACGGTCATTGGGACCACATCACACTCCAAAGTGTCCTCATATGCACCAATTTTGAAGGATACTTGGACCGTATGCTCAACTCGTATAGTGCCGGAGTCACTTAGCCATTGAACTTTGTAGGGGTGCAGGTGCTTCCTCTTTGACCAATTGAAGCTTGGAGCACAGTTCTTCACTTGCCAAGTTGTGGCAACTACCTCCATCGATGATGACCTTGACGGAACGTCCATTGATGCCGGCCTTTGTGTGGAAGATGTGGCATCGTTGGTCTTCTTCTTGTTGATGTTGAAGAGTCAAGACCTTGGAGACAACAAGAGCAGGGCTCGTATCTTCATCACAAAAGACTTGGTCATATTCATCTTCATTCACTCGCCTATGTATGGCCACTTGCTCAATAGCGTCCATTTCATCTTCACTCATTGAGTCGTAGGTGCCATCGTCGTTGAGGATCATGGTGCGCTTGTTTGTGCATTCATAGGACTTGTGGCCTCGGCCGCCGCAAGTGAAACACTTGAAGGAGCTTGTCTTGACGGTCTCATCGGTCGGAGTAGATGACGAACCACGCGGCTTGACGTTGCTTGTAGTAGGAGGAAGACGACTTGAACTTGTGGAAGTTTTCTTGTAACTTGACTTGTCGTCGTTGCTTGGAGAAGGCTTGATTGATGTCGAAGTTGGAGTAGTTGTTGAAGCTTGGTTGTTGGAGAAGCCGTAGGTCTTGGAGGAGTACTTGGCGTACTTGAAGTCATCTTGCACTTGGCGTTCCGCCTTTGTAGCTTGATGCACGAGCTCAATGAGGTTGGAGTAGGGTTGGAAGTCGGCGATCTTCTTGATGGGATGATTGACTCCATTCAAGAATTGTGCCATTGTTTGCTCATCATCCTCCGTGACATTGGCTCGAATCATGGGAATCTCCATTTCTTTGTAGTATTCTTCAACACTCTTTGTTCCTTGCTTGAGGAGTTGTAGCTTCTTGAAGAGATCGTGGTTGTAGTAGGTTGGCACAAAATGTGCTCGCATGACATCCTTCATTTGATTCCAAGTGGTGATTGGAGGTTCACCTCTTGCTTGTCGGCGCTAAAGGACTTGTTCCCACCATATGAGCATATAGTCTTGCAACTCAAGTGATTCCATAGCAATCTTCTTCTCTTCCTCATAGTTGTGCAAACGAAAGATTTTGTCGACCTTCAATACCCCATGAGAGGTACTCTTCGGGGTCATTGCTTCCATTGAACTTGGGCACTGTGAATTTGAGCTTGCCATAGCGTTGCTCTTCATTGTGTTGTTGGCGATGGTGATGATTACGCCCTTGACATGGAGGGTAATCATCCTCATGTTGCTCTTGGCGTGGAGGAAGTACATGATCAACTTGCTCTTGTTGACCTTGAGGTTGAGGTTGAGCTTGAGGAGCTTGTGAGGTAGCTTGACGTTGGACACGCAGATGGTAGTTCCTCTCTTGGATTTCTTCTCGAAGGGCTTCCTCTTGATTGTGCCGTTCGCGATAGCTCGACTTGATGCTTGAAGGGCACGTTCCGCCTCATGAGCTTGTGCTTCTCGTTGTTGTTGTTGAAGACGTTGAACCCCGGCGTCTTGTTGCTCTTGGTGTAGACGCGCTCGTTCTTGTTCTTCTTGGCGACGAAGACGTTGTCGTTCTTGAGCTTGAGCAAAGGCTACTTGGTTTGATTGAGGACAAGGAACTTGCTCATCGACTTGCTCTTGTGAATGCTTGACATGTAGCGGGTTGCGAGATGCATGACGGTCTTGACGCGCGGCTCGTTGAAGCGTGTTCGATGATAATGTACTTGAGCCGGAGAAGGAGTCGTCGGAGTGTCGACTTGAGTGGCTCCGTCTTGAGTATGACGATGTAGAAGGAGGCCGGTTGACCAACAAGGCGTGGATCTCGTCCATTCTTGCATTGTTCTCTTGCTTGTGCGCGTCAAGCTTGTTGTCGAAGTAGTCTCTTGTACGTTTCTCGGAGAGTCGTAAGTCGGTGGCGAGGTTGTCGATGCGGTCGTTCATTGCTTGTTGCTCTTGATGCAACGCTCGTTGTGCACCAAAGAGGTGGCTCTTGGTGACGTATGATGACATGTCGTCCTCTTGCTCGATGAATAGTGGGTTGGTAGAAGTACTTGGCCTATCCATCATTTCAAGCAAACTATGAGTGGTAGAAGGAGAAGAACTGATGAGGACATGACTACCTTGGATAAGACCAAAAATATTGCATACATGCATATTTGTCAGGTGATTTCTAGTGCCAACTATTCAATAATATATTTATGTTATCCAGAACAAAAATACTTCACATACTTTTGTGTTTTGTCCAATTGCAGGTGTATGGGACATTTGTACAATCCACACATGAAGATAAGAGAAAAGGAGAAGTTTAGGTGCTGTTCAAAAAGTCTTCTCACGTCACTTTTGGGCCAAGAGAAGATAGAGTCCAAGTCTCTCACGTTCTGGATTCAGATTCGGACTGCACAGACATACTTGACTCAAAACGTCAACAACTTTTTCATACGGACTCCGAATTGGGTGATTCTTTTTTTGTTGTAAAGTAGATTTCATGCTCTTTCCAGCACAGTTGGAATCACCTTAAAAGCCGTCCGGAGCGTTGAGTTATTGACGAAACAATCTGACGCTGCACCAGAATCCGAGTCAAACTACAAGTCCAAAGGTGTTACGTCACCTCCACTTGGGCCCATTGGCCTTGTACGACCTAGGGTTAGTTTTAGGCTGCCTTGGGACGTTCTCCCACCTCCTTGGCCGCCACCCCTTGCTCCTATATAAGTAGATCCATCTAGTAGCTTTTTCCTTGGGATTTGTTTAGTTAAAAGTTAGCCATTGCAACTTCGTGTACTTCGTTTGTGTCCAACGACCAGACCAAGACCGCTTACGGATCCCCACCTTTATCCATACTTCATACATACTCGCAATATTCAGATTGCTTCTATCATATTCTTGCTTGTTCTTCGATTGCTTGCAGGAATAGACCTTCGTGGTAAGGTTGATTATGCTCCGGCGTGGTCAATAACCTCTCGGAGTTGGTTTAGCGATTGCTAAGGCGCAACGTCGTGCACGTTTGTAGTCGGATCGTCAAAGTCGTCTCCACCAAATCGATAGTTATCATCTCATCGAAAGATCGGGACACCCCGCCTCTATCAAGAACTAATACCAATGTACCTTTGACCGATGTTGAAGATGAATCAAGTTCACTCAAATGTGGACAATGAAATAGCACTATTGGTACCAATTCTTGTCGGTTCTCACACCTACACAAGTAAAAGCTTATAGTGGAGCTTGGTTAGGATGGTGGCATAAAATTTGATACAATAGTAAGTGAGCTTCAATAATGTTGGAAAAGATTCACAAATTTACAAATGCAACAAGTAGACCAAGCAAGTATGGGTACACGGAAACACACACGCAAATAGATAATTGGGATTGTGCAAACCAAAAGTGAGCCAAAATGTGGAATCCACGAAAATGCTCTTGTTGCACAATACTAGAGAGACGCTATCACGATTGCACAATAGGCGGATACGGAACTTGTGCACAACCTACTAGGCAAAAATGCAACGATCTCTATCCCAAGTGTGCTATATGTATGGTATTTCGGTGTTATGATCCAAGATGATCTTATATGACAATCTTAATGGTGTATGATGCTATGGTTCTTGCTCATAAGCTCTTTGCTTATCTTTCCTCTTTGCTTAAAAGATTGGGTGGCTCTTTCTCTTTTGAGCTCTTTTCTCATGCAAAACTTCACGAACCAAGATAGCAATTGTGTATGCGATGACAACTTTGTGACACACAAATTGATTCCGAGATATGCACCACGATGGTATGGTATGTATGATATGGAGTATTATCACTAATGTGCACAAGTCACATTGCCGGCAATACTCAATGGCTAGTCTCGATGGGTAAGTTACGCAAAAGTAGGGCCATGTGGGGTATCAATGCAATTGCAAGGTCTGACAAAGATGTCGTCGAAGTTACCGTCCTTGGCGATGATGAGACCCTTGTGAAGATGAGCCGTGGTGATGAGGAAGTCGAACCGTACCTAAATAGCCGAAACACAATAGGACACGTGAGCCACAACTCAAAATCTCAAGGACCAAAATATGTGAAGAATCATCATCGGGGGTATTAGGAAGGAGAGTGGTGTATGAGGGTTTGGAAGATGTGGTGGAGGGTGGATTGTGGTGGTGGCCGAACTGACAAATTTCAGTTTCGTCGGAGTTTCATGGACGTCCGATTTTTGCGGTCGTCCGGTCGTCGGACGTCCGGTAGCTTCCGGTCGTCCGGTGCCTGGGCGATTTTCGGGCACGGGAAGAACTGCTCGGTTTCGAGGAAGAAGAAGATGGTGAGTTCGAAATCGAGTGATTTGGTGGATGGAAAAGGGTGGGGAGGGTGGGTTAAGCTAGATCCACACGCAGCAACTCAAATCCATGGACCAAATCCAACAAAATCTCAACTCACGAACAAATCACAAAAAAATTTGGGGCTATTTTTGGTGGGGATTTTCGGATTTAGGACGAAAACAACAAAATCAAGGGCTCCAAAAACGTGATCAACGTGGCTCATGATACCAAGATGATGTAGGGCGGAACCCTATGGCGACGATCTTTCACGTTTGGAGTGGATCCTACGGGGAATCACGAAGAACAGGCGGAAGCACAAAGGGAAAACATGGGGAAAACGAGAGAGAATCACTAAACCGACAAAGAATCAATCACACAAGTGCTAGATCACGGAACACAAAGAGTAACATATGATCCACAATCAACAAAGGTAAGGATACAAAGGAACCGTTCTTCTCCGCGAGGAGGCCTTGAAGTTCTTCCCTAGAAAGGGGTCTTGAATCCGCTTGGGGGATCTTCTCTGAAGAGATCATGAACTCCGAGGAGAAGTATCCAAGTGGATGAGCAAAGGCTTTCACACAAACATGAGATAATCCAATGCTACCGTAGCTAGGAGGTAGGGGGGGGGGTCCTATTTATAGTCTTAGTGCAAAAGGGGACGGAGTGGAGGGGTACATGGGCTTTGGCCCGAAACTGTGCGCAGACAGGTACCGGACGTCTGCTGGCAGCCGGTCGTCCAGTGGCTCAGGAGGGACCGGACGTCCGGTGCCGTCGGACGTCCGCTTAAAGCCCTCTGGAATGGAGGCACCGGACGTCCGGAAGTTTCATACTTCCGTTAATATTGGCTCTGTTGCCAGGTGCCGGACGTCCGGTGTCCTCGGTCGTCCGCTCACTGGAGGGTGGGGCCGGTCATCCGGTCCGGGCCGGACATCCGCTCGCTGGGGCCTGTTTTGGCTGGGACTTGGTGGCTTGGGCTTCAGGCGTCGGACGTCCGGTCCCGACCGGTCGTCCGGTGGCTGGAACTTTCTCCGGTTGATCTTCTTGACCTTCGCGGTTGGTAGCTTCGCCTTCTTGTCCAATGGATGTAGATGCACCATGGCTTTCCTCTAGGTACCTGATCACACACAAAGTGTCCGTATGAGGTAGTAGCCAAGTCTCGTGAGTAGAGAGAGGAAGTTCGGAAAGGAGAGAGTTCACCTTATCTTCGATAGCCTTGGCTCTCGCTCTTGTCATGGGTCCAAGTGGTGTTGAGGAAGATGTAGACACGTCCATGGGGATGAGCGAGGGATGCTCCGCATCAATTTTGTCATTCGAAGTCCGTGTCAGACCCACAACTACTCAAACTGCTCGCAGCGAGCGCCCGAATACAGAAAATACTCCCCGCTTGGACTAGGAGGCCCGGAGTACCATCAAATTCAGCCTTAAGCGGGACTTTTTGGCCCTGAAAGTCAAAGAACACCATTCGTCGCTGTTTTTTAGACAAGTTTCTGAACCCATTGGCACTTCCTTTTGAAGGAAATTCGAGAGATTATGTTTCTTATAGACATTCGCCCCCTGGTAGGGACAAACTTACCTTTCTGCAGATGCTCTATGATCCGGGCAATCTCATTTGGCCATAAATTGAAGAAAATCCAGCGGCTATATGCCTTATTCTCCTTGTTTTCGCCGGATGGCATGCTGTAACTCACGCGCGTGAAAGCCAAGAACAAAAGGGCATTCCTGGCATCGGTCAATATATATGTGGAAACGATATCTCCTCTATAGAGCACAAGAAATTTTGGGGCAATCAGGCAAAAAGCGCACGAGAAAATGAAGTACTTTCAAGGACTTCCATAAAATGTAGAGATGTTCACTAAAACGGTCATAATTTTGTCATTCGGAGTCCGCGTCAGACCCACAAGTACTCAAACTTCTCGCAGCAAGCGTGAGAATCCACAAATACTCCCCGCTTGCGCTAGGAGGCCCAGAGTACCCTCAAATTTAGCCTTTAGCGGGACATTTTGGCCCTGAAAGTCAAAGAACACCATTCGTCGGTGTTTATAGACAAGTTTATAAACCCATTGGCACTTCCTTTTGAAGGAAATTCGAGAGATTATGTTTCTTATAGACATTAGCCCCCCTGGTAGGGACAAACGTACCTTTCTGCAGATGCTCTATGATTCGGGCAATCTCATTTGGCCTTAAATGAAGAAAATCCTGCGGCTATATGCCTTATTCTCCTTGTTTTTGCCAGATGGCATGCTGTAACTCTTGCACGTGAAAGCCAAGAAGAAAAGGGCATTCCTGTCATCGGTCAATATATATGTGGAAACGATATCTCCTCTATAGAGGACAAGAAATTTTGCGGAAATCAGGCAAAAAGCGCACGAGAAAATGATGTACTTTCAAGGACCGCCATAGAATGGAGAGATGTTCACGAAAACGGTCATAATTTTATCATTCGGAGTCCGTGTCGGACCCACAATTACTCAAACTGCTCGCAGCAAGCGCGCCAATCCAGAAAATTATTCCCGCTTGCGCCAAGAGGCCCTGAGTACCCTCAAATACGGCCTTAAGCAGGACTTTTTGGCCCTGAAAGTCAAAGAACATCAATCGTCGCTGTTTTTCAGACAAGTTTCTGAACCCATTGGCACTTCCTTTTGAAGGAAGTTCGAGGGATTATGTTGCTTATAGACATAGCCCCCCTGGTAGGGACAAACTTACCTTTCTGCAGATGCTCTATGATCCGGGCAATCTCATTTGTCCGTAAATAGAAGAAAATCCAGCGGCTATATGCCTTATTCTCCTTTTTTTCGTCGGATGGCATGCTGTACGCGCGTGCAAGCCAAGAATAAAAGGTGATGAGGACATCAATACCATTGTTACACCCACAGCCCCTACTGCTACATATACTGGACCAATTACTAGAGCACGCGCCCGCCAATTAAATTATCAGGTACTTTCGTTTCTTGGTAATGATTCTAATGTTCATGAGAATATGATGCTGCCTAAATTGGATACATTTGTTTTGGTTACAAATGAAGGGCCTAGCTTGCAGAAGGATGGACATTGAAGCACCAACAAGCATGGACATGATGCCATCCGCAAGGGGAACAATAACGGAGTTACAAGTGATGATTTCAGGACTTTGAAGCCACCATAATGGGTGCATGAAGCCTTGGACGAAATATACAAGATGCCACTTCATAAATTTCGTCCCGAGGCTATTCTAGGTGCTGCATCACCTGATTATTGGGCCAGGCCCATGTAATTTCGAAATACATAAGTATAGGCTATTTTTAGTGTCCGTATGTGTGGGGAAACAAGAGATAGTGTTGATTTCGGACCCCTCCACCAAGGGCCACGAAATTCCCCCCTCTTCCTCCATATATACAGCCCTTAGGGCACCGTTTAGACTTTGGGTTTTGTTTAGATTAAAAGTTCGCCATAGCTGGAACTTGGCGCATTTCATTTGTGTTCAACGACTGGACAAAGGCGCCACGTAACCCCACCTTGATCAATAAAGCTTTCATCTTATATTCGCAATATCCAGATTGCAATCTCAGTTTCTTGCTTGTTCTTCGTTTGCTCGCAGGAAACAGACCCTCGTGGTCAGGTTGATCGTGCTCCAGCGTGGTCAATAATCTCTCGGAGTTGGTTCAGCGATTGCTAAGTCGATTTCCACGAAAGCGAAATCCATCATCTCATTGAAAGACGGGACACCTTTGCCTCTATCAAAAGGGCATTCCAGGCATCAGTCAATTTATATGTGGAAATGATATCTCCGCAATGGAGGACAAGAAATTTTGCGCCAATCTGGCGAAAAGCGCACGACAAAATGAAGTACTTTCAAGGACTGCCATTGAATGGATAGATGTTCACTATAACGGTCATAATTTTGTCATTCGGAGTCCGTGTCGAACACACAAGTACTCAAACTGCTCGCGGCGAGTGCGTGAATCTAGAAAACACTCCCCGCTTGCGCCAGGAAGCACAGATTACCCTCAAGTATGGCCTTAAGCAGGACTTTTTGGCCTTGAAAGTCAAAGAACATCATTCGTCGTTGTTTTTAGACAAGTTTCTGAACCCATTGGCACTTCCTTTTGAAGGAAATTCAAGAGATTATCTTTCTTATAGACATTAACCCCCCTGGTAGGGACAAACCTACCTTTCTGTAGATGATCTATGATCCGGGCAATCTCATTTGGCCGTAAATTGAAGAAAATCAAGCGGCATATGCCTTATTCTCCTTGTTTTCGCCGGATGGCATCAGAATCGACGACGCGTGAAAACAAGAACAAAAGGGCATTCTGGCATCATCAATATATATGTGGAAGCGATATCTCCTCTCTAGAGGACAAGAAATTTTGGGCCAATCAGGTAAAAAGCGCACAAGAAAATGAAGTACTTTCAAGGACTACTATAGAATGGAGAGATGTTCACTAAAACGGTCATAATTTTGTCATTCGGAGTCCGTGTTAGACCCACAAGTACTCAAATTGCTCGCAGCGAGCGTGCGAATCAGAAAATACTCCCCGCTTGCGCCAGGAGCCCCGGAGTACACTCAAATTCAGCCTTAAGCGGGACTTTTTGGCCCTGAAAGTCAAAGAACACCATTCGTTGCTGTTTTGTAGACAAGTTTCTGAACCCATTGGCACTTCGTTTTGAAGGAAATTCGAGAGATTATGTTTCTTATAGACATTAACCCCCCGGTAGGGACAAACATACCTTTCTGCAGATGGTCTATGATTCGGGCAATCTCATTTGGCCGTAAATTGAAGAAAATCCTGCGGCTATATGCCTTATTCTCCTTGTTTTCGCCAGATGGCATGCGGTAACTCATGCACGTGAAAGCCTAGAACAGAAGGGCATTCCTGGCATCGGTCAATATATATGTGGAAACGATATCTCCTCTATAGAGGACAAGAAATTTTGCGGCAATCAAGCAAAAAGCGCAAGAGAAAATGAAGTACTTTCAAGGGCTGCCATAGAATGGAGAGATGTTCACTAAAAGGGTAATAATTTTATCATTCGGAGTCCGTGTGTGACCCAGAAGTACTCAAACTGCTTTCAAGCTGCAAGCGTGAATCAAAAATTATCCGCTTGCGCAGAGGCCCGTACCCTCAACACGGCCTTAAGCAGGACTTTTTGGCCCTGAAAGTCAAAGAACATTTATCGTCGCTGTTTTTCAGATAAGTTTCTGAACCCATTGGCACTTCCTTTTGAAGGAAATTCGAGAGATTATGTTCCTTATAGACATAGACCCCTGGTAGGGACAAACTTACCTTTCCGCAGATGCTCTATGATCCGGGCAATCTCATTTGGCCGTAAATTGAAGAAAATCCAGCAGCTATATGCCTTATTCTCCTTGTTTTCGCCGGATGGCATGCTGTAAAACACGCGCGTGCAAGCCAAGAATAAAAGGTGATGAGGACATCAATACCATTGTTACACCCACAGCCCCTACTGCTACATATACTGGACCAATTACTAGAGCACGCGCCCGCCAATTAAATTATCAGGTACTTTCGTTTCTTGGTAATGATTCTAATGTTCATGAGAATATGATGCTGCCTAAATTGGATACATTTGTTTTGGTTACAAATGAAGGGCCTAGCTTGGAGAAGGATGGACATTGAAGCACCAACAAGCATGGACATGATGCCATGCGCAAGGGGAACAATAACGGAGTTACAAGTGATGATTTCAGGACTTTGAAGCCACCATAATGGGTGCATGAAGCCTTGGACGAAATATACAAGATGCCACTTCATAAATTTCGTCCCGAGGCTATTCTAGGTGCTGCATCACCTTATTATTGGGCCAGCCCATGTAATTTCGAAATACATAAGTATAGGCTATTTTTAGTGTCCGTATGTGTGGGGAAACATGAGATAGTGTTGATTTCGGACCCCTCCACCAAGGGCCACGAAATTCCCCCCTCTTCCTCCATATATACAGCCCTTAGGGCACCGTTTAGACTTTGGGTTTTGTTTAGATTAAAAGTTCGCCAAGCTGGAACTTCGCGTACTTCATTTGTGTTCAACGACCAGACAAAGGCGTCACAGAACCCCACCTTGATCAATAAAGCTTTCATCTTATATTCGCAATATCCAGATTGCAATCTCAGTTTCTTGCTTGTTCTTCGTTTGCTCGCAGGAAACAGACCCTCGTGGTCAGGTTGATCGTGCTCCAGCGTGGTCAATAATCTCTCGGAGTTGGTTCAGCGATTGCTAAGTCGATTTCCACGAAAGCGAAATCCATCATCTCATTGAAAGACGGGACACCTTTGCCTCTATCAAAAGGGCATTCCAGGCATCAATCAATTTATATGTGGAAATGATATCTCCGCAATAGAGGACAAGAAATTTTGCGCCAATCTGGCGAAAAGCGCACGACAAAATGAAGTACTTTCAAGGACTGCCATTGAATGGATAGATGTTCACTATAACGGTCATAATTTTGTCATTCGGAGTCCGTGTCGGACACACAAGTACTCAAACTGCTCGCGGCGAGTGCGTGAATCTAGAAAACACTCCCCGCTTGCGCCAGGAAGCACAGATTACCCTCAAGTATGGCCTTAAGCAGGACTTTTTGGCCTTGAAAGTCAAAGAACATCATTCGTCGTTGTTTTTAGACAAGTTTCTGAACCCATTGGCACTTCCTTTTGAAGGAAATTCAAGAGATTATCTTGCTTATAAACATTAGCCCCCCTGGTAGGGACAAACGTACCTTTCTGCAGATGATCTATGATCCGGGCAATCTCATTTGGCCGTAAATTGAAGAAAATCCAGCGGCTATATGCCTTATTCTCCTTGTTTTTGCCGGATGGCATGCTGTAGCTGACGCACGTGAAAACAAGAACAAAAGGGCATTCCTGGCATCGGTCAATATATATGTGGAAACGATATCTCCTCTCTAGAGGACAAGAAATTTTGGGCCAATCAGGTAAAAAGCGCACAAGAAAATGAAGTACTTTCAAGGACTACTATAGAATGGAGAGATGTTCACTAAAACGGTCATAATTTTGTCATTCGGAGTCCGTGTTAGACCCACAAGTACTCAAATTGCTCGCAGCGAGCGTGCGAATCAGAAAATACTCCCCGCTTGCGCCAGGAGCCCCGGAGTACACTCAAATTCAGCCTTAAGCGGGACTTTTTGGCCCTGAAAGTCAAAGAACACCATTCGTTGCTGTTTTGTAGACAAGTTTCTGAACCCATTGGCACTTCCTTTTGAAGGAAATTCGAGAGATTATGTTTCTTATAGACATTAACCCCCCTGGTAGGGACAAACATACCTTTCTGCAGATGGTCTATGATTCGGGCAATCTCATTTGGCCGTAAATTGAAGAAAATCATGCGGCTATATGCCTTATTCTCCTTGTTTTTGCCGGATGGCATGCGGTAACTCATGCACGTGAAAGCCTAGAACAGAAGGGCATTCCTGGCATCGGTCAATATATATGTGGAAACGATATCTCCTCAATAGAGGACAAGAAATTTTGCGGCAATCAAGCAAAAAGCGCAAGAGAAAATGAAGTACTTTCAAGGGCTGCCATAGAATGGAGAGATGTTCACTAAAATTGTAATAATTTTATCATTCGGAGTCCGTGTGTGACCCAGAAGTACTCAAACTGCTCGCTGCAAGCGCGCGAATCCAAAAAATTATCCCCGCTTGCGCCAGGAGGCCCGGAGTACCCTCAAATACGGCCTTAAGCAGGACTTTTTGGCCCTGAAAGTCAAAGAACATTTATCGTCGCTGTTTTTCAGATAAGTTTCTGAACCCATTGGCACTTCCTTTTGAAGGAAATTCGAGAGATTATGTTCCTTATAGACATAGACCCCTGGTAGGGACAAACTTACCTTTCCGCAGATGCTCTATGATCCGGGCAATCTCATTTGGCCGTAAATTGAAGAAAATCCAGCAGCTATATGCCTTATTCTCCTTGTTTTCGCCGGATGGCATGCTGTAAAACACGCGCGTGCAAGCCAAGAATAAAAGGTGATGAGGACATCAATACCATTATTACACCCACAACCCCTACTGCTACATATACTGGACCAATTACTAGAGCACGCGCCCACCAATTAAATTATCAGGTACTTTCGTTTCTTGGTAATGATTCTAATGTTCATGAGAATATGATGTTGCCTAAATTGGATACATTTGTTTTGCTTACAAATGAAGGGCCTAGCTTGGAGAAGGATGGACATTGGAGCACGAAGAAGCATGGAGATGATGGCATGCGCAAGGGGAACAATAACGGAGTTACAAGTGATGATTTCAGGACTTTGAAGCCACCATAATGGGTGCATGAAGCCTTGGACGAAATATACAAGATGCCACTTCATAAATTTCGTCCCGAGGCTATTCTAGGTGCTGCATCACCTTATTATTGGGCCAGGCCCATGTAATTTCGAAATACATAAGTATAGGCTATTTTTAGAGTCCGGATGTGTGGGGAAACAAGAGATAGGGTTGATTTCGGACCCCTCCACCAAGGGCCATGAAATTCCCCCCTCTTCCTCCATATATACAGCCCTTAGGGCGCCGTTTAGACTTTGGGTTTTGTTCAGATTAAAAGTTCACCATAGCTGCAACTTCGCGTACTTCGTTTGTTTTCAACGACCAGACAAAGGCGTCACAGAACCCCACCTTGATCAATAAAGCTTTCATCTTATATTCGCAATATCCAGATTGCAATCTTAGTTTATTGCTTGTTCTTCGTTTGCTCGCAGGAAACAGACCGTCGTGGTCAGGTTGATCAGGCTCCGGCATGGTCAATAACCTCTCGGAGTTGGTTTAGCGATTGCTAAGGCGCGACGTCCTCGCACGTTCGTAGTCGAATCGTCATAGTCGATTTCCACCAAAGCAAAATCCATCACCTCATCGAAAGACGGGACACCTTTGCCTCTATCAAAAGGGCATTCCTGGCATAGGTCAATTTATATGTGGAAACGATATCTCCGCTATAGAGGACAAGCAATTTTGCGCCAACCAGGCAAAAAGCACACGAGAAAATGAAGTACTTTCAAGGACTGCCATAGAATGGATAGATGTTCACTAAAACGGTCATAATTTTGTCATTCGGAGTCCATGTCGGTCCCACAAGTACTCAAACTGCTCGCGGCGAGCGCAGAATCTAGAAAAGACTCCCCGCTTGCGCCAGGAGGCCTAGAGTACCCTCAAGTATGGCTTTAAGTAGGACTTTTTGGCCCTGAAAGTCAAAGAACATCATTCGTCGTTGTTTTTACACAAGTTTCTGAACCCATTGGCACTTCCTTTTGAAGGAAATTCAAGAGATTATCTTGCTTATAGACATTAGCCCCCCTGGTAGGGACAAACGTACCTTTCTGCAGATGATCTATGATCCGGGCAATCTCATTTCGCCGTAAATTGAAGAAAATCCAGCGGCTATATGCCTTATTCTCCTTGTTTTCGCCGGATGGCATGCTGTAACTCACGCGCGTGAAAGCCGAGAACAAAAGGGTATTCCTGGCATCGGTCAATATATATGTGGAAACAATATCTCCTCTCTAGAGGACAAGAAATTTTGGGGCAATCAGGCAAAAAGCGCACGAGAAAATGAATTACTTTCAAGGACTGCTATAGAATGGAGAGATGTTCACTAAAATGGTCATAATTTGGTCATTCAGAGTCCGTGTCAGACCCACAAGTACTCAAACTGCTTGCAGCGAGCACGTGAATCCAGAAAATACTCCCCGCTAGTGCCAGGAGGCCCGGAGTACACTCAAATTCAGCCTTAAGCGGGACTTTTTTGCCCTGAAAGTCAAAGAACACCATTCGTCGCTGTTTTTTAGACAAGTTTCTGAACCCATTGGCACTTCCTTTTGAAGGAAATTTGAGAGATTATGTTTCTTATAGACATTAGCCCCCCTGGTAGGGACAAACGTACCTTTCCGCAGAAGCTCTATGATGCGGGCAATCTCATTTGGCCGAAAATTGAAGAAAATCCAGCAGCTATATGCCTTATTCTCCTTGTTTTCGCCGGATGGCATGCTGTAACTCACGCGCGTGAAAGCAAAGAACAAAAGGGCATTCCTAGCATCGGTCAATATATATGTGGAAACAATATCTCCTCTATACAGGAAAAGAAATTTTGAGGCAATCAGGCTAAAAGCGCACGAAAAAATGAAGTACTTTTAAGGAGTGCCATAAAATGTAGAGATGTTCACTAAAACGGTCATAATTTTGTCATTCGGAGTCCGTGTCAGACCCACAAGTACTCAAACTGGTCGCAACGAGCACACGAATCCAGAAAATACTACACGCTAGCACCAGGAGGCCCGGAGTACCCTCAAATTCAGCCTTAAGCGGGACTTTTTGGCCCTGAAAGTCAAAGAACACCATTCGTCGCTCTTTTATTGACAAGTTTCTGAACCCATTGGCACTTCCTTTTGAAGGAAATTCAAGAGATTATGTTTCTTATAGACATTAGCCCCCTTGGTAGGAACAAACGTACCTTTCTGTAGATGCTCTATGATTCGGGCAATCTCATTTGGTCGTAAATTGAAGAAAATCCTGCGGCTTTATGCCTTATTCTCCTTGTTTTCGCCGGATGGCATGCTGTAACTCATGCACGTGAATGCCAAGAACAGAAGGGCATTCCTGGCATCGGTCAATATATATGTGGAAACGATATCTCCTCTATAGAGGACAAGAAATTTTGGGGCAATCAGGCAAAAAGCGCATGAGAAAATGAAGTACTTTCATGGACTGCCATAGAATGGAGAGATGTTCACTAAAACGGTCATAATTTTGTCATTCGGAGTCCGTGTCAGACCCACAAGTACTCAAACTGCTCGCGGCAAGCGCGCGAATCCAGAAAATTATTCCGGTTGCGCTAGGAGGCCCGAAGTACCCTCAAATACGGCCTTAAGCAGGACTTTTTGGCCCTGAAAGTCAAAGAACATCAATCGTCGCTGTTTTTCAGACAAGTTTCTGAACCCATTGGCACTTCCTTTCGAAGGAAATTCGAGAGATTATCTTGCTTATACACGTAGCCCCCTGGTAGGGACAAACTTACCTTTCTGTAGATGTTATATGATCCGGGTAATCTCATTTGGCCGTAAATTGAAGAAAATCCAGCGGCTATATGCCTTATTCTCTTGTTTTGGCCGGATGGCATGCTGCAACTCACGCGCGTGAAAGCCAAGAACAAAAGGGCATTCCTGACATCGGTCGATATATATGTGGAAACGATATCTCCTCTATAGAGGACAAGAAATTTTGGGGCAATCAGGCAAAAAGCGCACGAGAAAATAAGTACTTCCAAGGGCTACCATAGAACGGAGAGATGTTCACTAAAACGGTCGTAATTTTGTCATTCGGAGTCCGTGTCCGACCCACAAGTACTCAAACTGATCCCGGGGAGCGTGCGAATCCAAAAAATACTCCCCGCTTGCGCCAGGAGGCCCGGAGTACCCTCAAATTCAGCCTTAAGCAGGACTTTTTGGCCCTGAAAGTCAAAGAACACCATTCGTCGTTGTTTTTTAGACAAGTTTCTGAACCCATTGGCACTTCCTTTTGAAGGAAATTCGAGAGATTATGTTTCTTATAGACATTAGCCCCCTGGTAGGGACAAATGTACCTTCTGCAGATGCTCTATGTTCAAGGCAATCTCATTTGGCCAGAATTGAAGAAAATTCAGCGCTATATGCCTTATTCTCCTTGTTTTCACGGATGGCATGTCAGAACTCACGCTGCGTGAAAGCCAAGAACAAAAGGGCATTCTGGCATCGGTCAATATATATGTGGAAACGATATCTCCTCTATAGAGGACAAGAAATTTTGGGGCAATCAGGCAAAAAGCGCACGAGAAAATGAAGTACATTCAAGGGCTCAAATAGAATGGAGAGATGTTCACTAAAACGGTCATAATTTTGTCATTCGGAGTCGGTGTCGGACCCATAAGTACTCAACCTGCTCACGGCGAGCGCGCTAATCCAGAAACTTATCCCCGCTTGCGCTAGGAGGCCCGGAGTACCCTCAAATACGGCCATAAGCAGGACTTTTTGGCCCTGAAAGTCAAAGAACATCGTTCATCGATGTTTTTTAGACAAGTTTCTGAACCCATTGGCACTTCCTTTCGAAGGAAATTCGAGAGATTATCTTGCTAATAACATTGGCTCCCCTGGTAGGGACAAACGTACCTTTCTGCAGATGCTCTATGATCCGGGCAATCTCATTTGGCCATAAATTGAAGAAAATCCAGCGGCTATATGCCTTATTCTCCTTGTTTTCACCGGATGGAATGCTGTAACTCACGCGCGTGAAAAGCCAAGAACCAAAGGGCATTCCTGGCATCGGTTGATATATATGTGGAAACAATATCTCCTCTATTGAGGTCTAGAAATTTTGGGGCAATCAGGCAAAAAGCGCACGAGAAAATGAAGCACTTTCAAGGGCTGCCATAGAATGGAGAGATGTTCACTAAAACGGTCATCATTTTGTCATTCGGAGTCCGTGTCAGACCCGCAAGTACTCAAACTGCTTCCAGCGAGCACGCGAATTCAAAAAATACTCCCCGCTTGCGTTAGGAGGCCCGGAGTACCCTCAAATTCAGCCGTAAGTAGGACTTTTTGGCCCTGAAATTCAAAGAACAGCATTCGTCGCTGTTTTTTAGACAAGCTTCTGAACCCATTGGCACTTCGTTTTGAAGGAAATTCAAGAGATTATGTTTCTTATAGACATTTGCCCCCCTGGTAGGGAGAAATGTACCTTTCTGCAGATGCTCTATGATCCGGGCAATCTCATTTGGCCATAAATTGAAGAAAATCCAGCGGCTATATGCCTTATTCTCCTTGTTTTCGCCGGATGGCATGCTGTAACTCATGTGCGTGAAAGCCAAGAACAAAAGGGCATTCCTGGCATCGGTCAATATGTATATGTGGAAACGATATCTCCTCTATAGAGGACAAGAAATTTTGGGGCAGTGAGGCAAAAAGCGCACGAGAAAATGAAGTAGTTTCAAGGACTGCCATAGAATGGAGAGATGTTCACTAAAACGGTCGTAATTTTGTCATTCGGAGTCCGTGTCGGACCCACAAGTACTCAAACTGCTCCCGGCGAGCGTGCGAATCTAGAAAATACTCCCCGCTTGCACCAGGAGGCCCGGTGTACCCTCAAATATGGATTTAAGCAGGACTTTTTGGCCCTGAAAGTCAAAGAACATCATTCGTCGCTGTTTTTAAGACAAGTTTCTGAACTCATAGGCACTTCCTTTTGAAGGAAATTCGAGAGATTATGTTGCTTATAGACATTAGCCCCCTTGGTAGGGAAAAATGTACCTTTCTGCAGATGCTCTATGATCCGGGCAATCTCATTTGGTCAGAATTGAGAAAATCCAGCGGCTATATGCCTTATTCTCCTTGTTTTTGCCGGATGGCATGCTGTAACTCACGCGCGTGAAAGCCAAAACAAAAGGGCATTCCTGGCATCGGTCAATATATATGTGGAAACGATATCTCATCTATAGAGGACAAGAAATTTTGGGGCAATCAGGCAAAAAGCGCACGAGAAAATGAAGTACATTCAAGGGCTCAAATAGAATGGAGAGATGTTCACTAAAACGGTCATAATTTTGTCATTAGGAGTCGGTATCGGACCCATAAGTACTCAAACTGCTCGCGGCGAGCGCGCGAATCCAGAAAATTATCCCCGCTTGCGCTAGGAGGCCCGGAGTACCCTGAAATACGGCCTTAAGCAGGACTTTTTGGCCCTGAAAGTCAAAGAACATCATTCATCGATGTTTTTCAAACAAGTATCTGAACCCATTGGCACTTCCTTTCGAAGGAAATTCGAGAGATTATCTTGCTTATAGACATTGGCCCCCCTGGTAGGGACAAACGTACTTTCTGCAGATGCTCTATGATCCGGCAATCTCATTTGGTCAGAATTGAAGAAAATCCAGCGCTATATGCCTTATTCTCCTTGTTTTCACGGATGGCATCTTTGTAACTCACGCACGTGAAAGCCAAGAAAAAAGGGCATTCTGCATCGGTTGATATATATGTGGAAACGATATCTCCTCTATTGAGGACTAGAAATTTTGGGGCAATCAGCAAAAGCGCACGAGAAAATGAAGTACTTTCAAGGGCTGCCATAGAATGGAGAGATGTTCACTAAAACGGTCATAATTTTGTCATTCGAGTCCAGATAGACCCACAAGTACTCAAACTGCTTCATGAAGCGCTGAATCCAAAAATACTCCCGCTTATGCCAGAGGCCCGGAGTACCTCAAATTCAGCCTTAAGCAGGACTTTTGGCTCGAAAGTCAAAGAACACCATTCGTCACTGTTTTTTTGACAAGTTTTTGAACCCATTGGCAGTTCGTTTTGAAGGTAATTCAAGAGATTATGTTTCTTATAGACATTAGTCCCCCTAGTAGGGACAAACGTACCTTTCTGCAGATGCTCTATGATCTAGGCAATCTCATTTGGCCGTAAATTGAAGAAAATCCAGCGGCTATATGCCTTATTCTCCTTGTTTTCGCCGGATGGCATGCTGTAACTCATGCGCGTGAAAGCCAAGAACAAAAGGGCATTCCTGGCATCGGTTAATATATATGTGGAAACGATATCTCCTGTATAGAGGACAAGAAATTTTGGGGCAGTCAGGCAAAAAGCGCACGAGAAAATGAAGTACTTTCAAGGACTGCCATAGAATTGAGAGATGTTCACTAAAACGGTCGTAATTTTGTCATTCGGAGTCCGTGTCGGACACACAAGTACTCAAACTGCTCCCGGCGAGCGTGCGAATATAGAAAATACTCCCCGCTTGCACCAGGAGGCCCGGTGTACCCTCGAATACTGATTTAAGCAGGACTTTTTGGCCCTGAAAGTCAAAGAACATCATTTGTCGCTGTTTTTAAGACAAGTTTCTGAACCCATAGGCACTTCCTTTTGAAGGAAATTTGAGAGATTATGTTGCTTATAGACATTAGCCCCCCTGGTAGGGACAAATGTACCTTTCTGCAGATGCTCTATAATCCGGCAATCTCATTTGGTCAGAATTGAAGAAATTCCAGCGCTATATGCCTTATTCTCCTTGTTTTCGCGGATGGCATGTCAGTAACTCATGCACGTGGAAGCCAAGAACAAAAGGGCATTCCTAGCATCGGTCAATATATATGTGGAAACGATATCTCCACTGTAGAGGACAAAAAATTTTGGGGCTGTCAGGAAAAAAGCGTGCGAGAAATTGTAGTACTTTCAAGGACTGCCATAGAGGGATAGATGTTCACTGAAACAGTCATAATTTTGTCATTCGGAGTCCGTGTCGGACCCACAAGGACTCAAACAGCTCCCGGCGAGCGCGTGAATCCAAAAAATACTCCCCGCTTGCGCTAGGAGGCCCGGAGTACCCTCAAATTCAGCCTTAAGCAGTGCTTTTTGGCCCTAAAAGTCAAAGAACATCATTCATCGCTGTTTTCCAGACAAGTTTTTGTACCCATTGGCACTTCCTTTTGAAGGAAATTCGAGAGATTATGTTTCTTGTAGACATTAGCCCCCTTGGTAGAGACAAACGTACCTTTCTGCAGATGCTCTATGATCCGGGCAATCTCATTTGGTCGTAAATTGAAGAAAATCCAGCCGCTATATGCCTTCTTCTCCTTGTTTTCGCTGTATGGCATGATGTAACTCATGCGCGTGAAACCCAAGAACAAAAGGGCATTCCTGGCATCGGTCAATATATATGTGGAAACGATATCTCCTCTATAGAGCACAAGAAATTTTGGGGCAATCAGGCAAAAAGCGCACGAGAAAATGATGTACTTTCGAGGACGGCCATAGAACGGAGAGATGTCACTAAAACGGTCATAATTTTGTCATTTGGAGTCCGTGTCAGACCCACAAGTACTCAAACTGCTCAGCGTAGCTGTGAATCTAGAAAATACCCGCTTATGCCAGAGGCCCGAGTACCTCAAATATGGCCTTAAGCGGGGCTTTTGGGCTCAAAGTCAAAGAACATCATTCATCGCTGTTTTCGGACAAGTTTCAACCTATTGGCAATTCCTATTGAAGGAAATTGAGAGATTATGTTGCTTATAGACATTAGCCCCGGTAGGGACAAACGTACCTTCCTGCAGATGCTTTATGATCCGGAAATCTCATTTGGCCAGAATTGAAGAAAATCCAGCGCAATATGCCTTATTCTCCTTGTTTTCGCCAGATGGCATTTGCTACTCACGCGTGAAAGCCAAGAATAAATGGGCATTCTGGCATCGGTCACTATATATGTGGAAACAATATCTCTCTATAGAGAACAAGAAATTTTGGGGCAATCAGCAAAAAGCGACGAGAAAATGAAGTACTTTCGAGGACCGCCATAGAACGGAGAGATGTTCACTAAAACGGTCATAATGTTGTCATTCGAGTCCGTGTCGGACCCACAAGTACTCAAACTGCTCATGGCGAAAGCACGCTGAATCCAGAAAATACTCCCGCTTGCGCCAGAGCCCGAGTACCTCAAACACGGCCTTAAGCATGACTTTTGGCTCGAAAGTCAAAAACATCATTCCTCGCTGTTTTTCAGATAAGTTTCTAAACACACTAGCACTTCCTTTTGAAGGAAATCGAGAGATTATGTTGCTTATAGACATTAGCCCCGGTAAGGACAAACGTACCTTCTGCAGATGCTCTATGATCCGGCAATCTCATTTGGTCAGAATTGAAGAAAATCCAGTGCTATATGCCTTATTCTCCTTGTTTTCGCGGATGGCATGTCAGAACTCACGCACGTGAAAGCCAAGAAAAAAGGGCATTCCTGCATCGGTTGATATATATGTGGAAACGATATCTCCTCTATTGAGGACTAGAAATTTTGGGGCAATCGGGCAAAAGCGACGAGAAAATGAAGTACTTTCAAGGGCTGCCATAGAATGGAGAGATGTTCACTAAAACGGTCATAATTTTGTCATTCGAGTCCAGATAGACCCACAAGTACTCAAACTGCTTTGGTGCCTTGAATCCAAAAATACTCCCGCTTGCGCCAGAGGCCCGAGTACCTCAAATTCAGCCTTAAGCGGGACTTTTGGCCTCGAAAGTCAAAGAACACCATTTCATTTTTTTTGACAAGTTTTTGAACCCATTGGCACTTCCTTTTGAAGGTAATTCAAGAGATTATGTTTTTATAGACATTAGTCCCCTAGTAGGGACAAACGTACCTTCTGCAGATGCTCTATGATCTAGGCAATCTCATTTGGTCAGAATTGAAGAAAATCCAATGGCTATATGCCTTATTCTCCTTGTTTTCACGGATGGCATGTCAGTAACTCATGTGCGTGAAAGCCAAGAACAAAAGGGCATTCCTGCATCGGTTAATATATATGTGGAAACGATATCTCCTCTATAGAGGACAAGAAATTTTGGGGCGGCCAGCAAAAAGCGACGAGAAAATGAAGTACTTTCAAGGACCGCCATAGAATTGAGAGATGTTCACTAAACGGTCATAATTTTGTCATTCGAGTCCGTGGTCGGACACACAAGTACTCAAACTGCTCCCATGGCGCGCGAATATAGAAAATACTCCCCGCTTGCACCAGGAGGCCCGGTGTACCCTCGAATACTGATTTAAGCAGGACTTTTTGGCCCTGAAAGTCAAAGAACATCATTTGTCGCTGTTTTTAAGACAAGTTTCTGAACCCATAGGCACTTCCTTTTGAAGGAAATTTGAGAGATTATGTTGCTTATAGACATTAGCCCCCCTGGTAGGGACAAATGTACCTTTCTGCAGATGCTCTATAATCCGGGCAATCTCATTTGGTCGTAAATTGAAGAAATTCCAGCGGCTATATGCCTTATTCTCCTTGTTTTCGCCGGATGGCATGCTGTAACTCATGCACGTGGAAGCCAAGAACAAAAGGGCATTCCTAGCATCGGTCAATATATATGTGGAAACGATATCTCCACTGTAGAGGACAAAAAATTTTGGGGCTGTCAGGCAAAAAGCGTGCGAGAAATTGTAGTACTTTCAAGGACTGCCATAGAGGGAGAGATGTTCACTGAAACAGTCATAATTTTGTCATTCGGAGTCCGTGTCGGACCCACAAGGACTCAAACAGCTCCCGGCGAGCGCGTGAATCCAAAAAATACTCCCCGCTTGCGCTAGGAGGCCCGGAGTACCCTCAAATTCAGCCTTAAGCAGTGCTTTTTGGCCCTAAAAGTCAAAGAACATCATTCATCGCTGTTTTCCAGACAAGTTTTTGAACCCATTGGCACTTCCTTTTGAAGGAAATTCGAGAGATTATGTTGCTTGTAGACATTAGCCCCCTTGGTAGAGACAAACGTACCTTTCTGCAGATGCTCTATGATCCGGGCAATCTCATTTGGTCGTAAATTGAAGAAAATCCAGCCGCTATATGCCTTCTTCTCCTTGTTTTCGCTGTATGGCATGATGTAACTCATGCGCGTGAAACCCAAGAACAAAAGGGCATTCCTGGCATCGGTCAATATATATGTGGAAACGATATCTCCTCTATAGAGCACAAGAAATTTTGGGGCAATCAGGCAAAAAGCGCACGAGAAAATGATGTACTTTCGAGGACGGCCATAGAACGGAGAGATGTCACTAAAACGGTCATAATTTTGTCATTTGGAGTCCGTGTCAGACCCACAAGTACTCAAACTGCTTTCATGGCGAAGCTGAATCTAGAAAATACTCCCCGCTTGCGCCAGGAGGCCTGGAGTACCCTCAAATATGGCCTTAAGCGGGGCTTTTTGGCTCCGAAAGTCAAAGAACATCATTCATCGCTGTTTTCCAGACAAGTTTCTGAACCTATTGGCAATTCCTATTGAAGGAAATTCGAGAGATTATGTTGCTTATAGACATTAGCCCCCCTGGTAGGGACAAACGTACCTTCCTGCAGATGCTTTATGATCCGGGAAATCTCATTTGGCCGTAAATTGAAGAAAATCCAGCGGCAATATGCCTTATTCTCCTTGTTTTCGCCGTATGGCATGCTGCTACTCACGCGCGTGAAAGCCAAGAATAAATGGGCATTCCTGGCATCGGTCACTATATATGTGGAAACAATATCTCCTCTATAGAGAACAAGAAATTTTGGGGCAATCAGGCAAAAAGCGCACGAGAAAATGAAGTACTTTCGAGGACTGCCATAGAACGGAGAGATGTTCACTAAAACGGTCATAATGTTGTCATTCGGAGTCCGTGTCGGACCCACAAGTACTCAAACTGCTCGCGGCGAGCACGCGAATCCAGAAAATACTCCCCGCTTGCGCCAGGAGCCCGGAGTACCCTCAAATACGGCCTTAAGCATGACTTTTTGGCCCTGAAAGTCAAAAAACATCATTCCTCGCTGTTTTTCAGATAAGTTTCTAAACACACTAGCACTTCCTTTTGAAGGAAATCCGAGAGATTATGTTGCTTATAGACATTAGCCCCCTGGTAAGGACAAACGTACCTTTCTGCAGATGCTCTATGATCCGGGCAATCTCATTTGGCCGTAAATTGAAGAAAATCCAGCGGCTATATGCCTTATTCTCCTTGTTTTCGCCGGATGGCATGCTGTAACTCACGCACGTGAAAGCCAAGAAAAAAAGGGCATTCCTGGCATCGGTTGATATATATGTGGAAACGATATCTCCTCTATTGAGGACTAGAAATTTTGGGGCAATCAGGCAAAAAGCGCACGAGAAAATGAAGTACTTTCAAGGGCTGCCATAGAATGGAGAGATGTTCACTAAAACGGTCATAATTTTGTCATTCGGAGTCCGTATTAGACCCACAAGTACTCAAACTGCTTCGGCGAGCGCGCGAATCCAAAAAATACTCCCCGCTTGCGCCAGGAGGCCCGGAGTACCCTCAAATTCAGCCTTAAGCAGGACTTTTTGGCCCTGAAAGTCAAAGAACACCATTCGTCGCTGTTTTTTTGACAAGTTTTTGAACCCATTGGCAGTTCGTTTTGAAGGTAATTCAAGAGATTATGTTTCTTATAGACATTAGTCCCCCTAGTAGGGACAAACGTACCTTTCTGCAGATGCTCTATGATCTAGGCAATCTCATTTGGTCAGAATTGAAGAAAATCCATGACTATATGCCTTATTCTCCTTGTTTTCGCGGATGGCATTTGTAACTCATGCGTGAAAGCCAAGAACAAAAGGGCATTCTGGCATCGGTTAATATATATGTGGAAACGATATCTCCTATAGAGGACAAGAAATTTTGGGGGTCAGCAAAAGCGCACGAGAAAATGAAGTACTTTCAAGGACCGCCATAGAATTGAGAGATGTTCACTAAAACGGTCATAATTTTGTCATTCGAGTCCGTGTCGGACACACAAGTACTCAAACTGCTCCCATGAAGCGTGCGAATATAGAAAATACTCCCGCTTGCACCAGAGGCCCGTGTACCCTCGAATACTGATTTAAGCAGGACTTTTGGCCCCGAAAGTCAAAGAACATCATTTGTCGCTGTTTTTAAGACAAGTTTCAACCCATAGGCACTTCCTTTTGAAGGAAATTTGAGAGATTATGTTGCTTATAGACATTAGCCCCCCTGGTAGGGACAAATGTACCTTTCTCGCAGATGCTCTATAATCCGGCAATCTCATTTGGTCGTAAATTGAAGAAATTCAAATGCTATATGCCTTATTCTCCTTGTTTTCACGGATGGCATGTTTGTAACTCATGCACGGAAGCCAAGAACAAAAGGGCATTCCTAGCATCGGTCAATATATATGTGGAAACGATATCTCCACTGTAGAGGACAAAAATTTTGGGGCTGTCAGGCAAAAAGCGTGCGAGAAATTGTAGTACTTTCAAGGACTGCCATAGAGGGAGAGATGTTCACTGAAACAGTCATAATTTTGTCATTCGGAGTCCGTGGTCGGACCCACAAGGACTCAAACAGCTCCATGAAGCGCGTGAATCAAAAATACTCCCGCTTGCTTAGGAGGCCGGAGTACCTCAAATTCAGCCTTAAGCAGTGCTTTTTGGCCCTAAAAGTCAAAGAACATCATTCATCGCTGTTTTCCAGACAAGTTTTTGAACCCATTGGCACTTCCTTTTGAAGGAAATTCGAGAGATTATGTTGCTTGTAGACATTAGCCCCCTTGGTAGAGACAAACGTACCTTTCTGCAGATGCTCTATGATCCGGGCAATCTCATTTGGTCGTAAATTGAAGAAAATCCAGCCGCTATATGCCTTCTTCTCCTTGTTTTTCATTTGATGGCATGATGTAACTCATGCGCGTGAAACCCAAGAACAAAAGGGCATTCCTGCATCGGTCAATATATATGGAAACGATATCTCCTCTATAGAGCACAAGAAATTTTGGGGCAATCAGGCAAAAAGCGCACGAGAAAATGATGTACTTTCGAGGACGGCCATAGAACGGAGAGATGTCACTAAAACGGTCATAATTTTGTCATTTGGAGTCCGTGTCAGACCCACAAGTACTCAAACTGCTCGCGGCGAGCGCGCGAATCTAGAAAATACTCCCCGCTTGCGCCAGGAGGCCTGGAGTACCCTCAAATATGGCCTTAAGCGGGGCTTTTTGGCTCCGAAAGTCAAAGAACATCATTCATCGCTGTTTTCCAGACAAGTTTCTGAACCTATTGGCAATTCCTATTGAAGGAAATTCGAGAGATTATGTTGCTTATAGACATTAGCCCCCCTGGTAGGGACAAACGTACCTTCCTGCAGATGCTTTATGATCCGGGAAATCTCATTTGGCCGTAAATTGAAGAAAATCCAGCGGCAATATGCCTTATTCTCCTTGTTTTCGCCGTATGGCATGCTGCTACTCACGCGCGTGAAAGCCAAGAATAAATGGGCATTCCTGGCATCGGTCACTATATATGTGGAAACAATATCTCCTCTATAGAGAACAAGAAATTTTGGGGCAATCAGGCAAAAAGCGCACGAGAAAATGAAGTACTTTCGAGGACTGCCATAGAACGGAGAGATGTTCACTAAAACGGTCATAATGTTGTCATTCGAAGTCCGTGTCGGACCCACAAGTACTCAAACTGCTCGCGGCGAGCACGCGAATCCAGAAAATACTCCCCGCTTGCGCCAGGAGCCCGGAGTACCCTCAAATACGGCCTTAAGCATGACTTTTTGGCCCTGAAAGTCAAAAAACATCATTCCTCGCTGTTTTTCAGATAAGTTTCTAAACACACTAGCACTTCCTTTTGAAGGAAATCCGAGAGATTATGTTGCTTATAGACATTAGCCCCCTGGTAAGGACAAACGTACCTTTCTGCAGATGCTCTATGATCCGGGCAATCTCATTTGGTCAGAATTGAAGAAAATCCAATGCTATATGCCTTATTCTCCTTGTTTTCACGGATGGCATGTTTGTAACTCACGCGCGTGAAAGCCAAGAACAAAAGGGCATTCCTGGCATCGGTCAATATATATGTGGAAATGATATCTCCTCTATAGAAGACAAGAAATTTTGGGGCAGTCAGGCAAAAAGCGCACGAGAAAATGAAGTACTTTCAAGGGCTGCCATAGAATGGACAGATGTTCACTAAAACGGTCATAATTTTGTCATTCAGAGTCCGTTTCGGACCCACAAGTACTCAAACTGCTCCCAGCGAGCATGCAAATCTAGAAAATACTCCCTGCTTGCGCCAGGAGGCCCGGTGTACCCTCAAATACAGCCTTAAGCAGGACTTTTTGGCCCTGAAAGTCAAAGAACATCATTCGTCGTTCTTTTTCAGACAAGTTTCTGAACCCATAGGCACTTCCGTTTGAAGGAAATTCGAGAGATTATCTTGCTTATAGACATTAGCCCCTGGTAGGGACAAACGTACCTTTCTGCAGATACTCCATCATCCGGGCAATCTCATTTGGTCGTAAATTGAAGAAAATCCAGCGGCTATATGCCTTATTGTCCTTGTTTTCGCCGGATGGCATGTAGACTCATGCGCGCTGAAAGCCAAGAACAAAAGGGCATTCTTGGCATCGGTCAACATATATGTGGAAACGATATCTCCTCTATAGAGGACAAGAAATTTTGGGGCAGTCAGGCAAAAAGCACACGAGAAAATGAAGTACTTTCAAGGGCTGTCATAGAATGGACAGATGTTCACTAAAACGGTCATAATTTTGTCATTCGGAGTCCGTGTCGGACCCACAAATACTCAAACTTCTCCCGACGAGCGTGCGAATCTAGAAAATACTCCCCGCTTGCGCTAGCAGGCCCGGAGTACCCTCAAATACGGCCTTAAGCAGGACTTTTTGGCCCTGAAAGTCAAAGAACATCATTCGTCGCTGTTTTTCAGACAAGTTTCTGAACCCATGGGCACTTCCTTTTGAAGGAAATTCGAGAGATTATCTTGCTTATAGACATTAGCCCCTGGTAGGACAAACGCATCTTCTCGCAGATACTCCATCATCCGGGCAATCTCATTTGGTCGTAAATTGAAGAAAATCCAGCGGCTATATGCCTTATTCTCCTTGTTTTTGCCGGATGGCATGCTGTAACTCATGCGCGTGAAAGCCAAGAACAAAAGGGCATTCCTCGCATCGGTCAATATATATGTGGAAACGATATCTCCACTATAGAGGACAAGAAATTTTGGGGGCAGTCAGGCAAAAAGCGCACGAGAAAATGTATTACTTTCAAGGACTGCCATAGAATGGAGAGATGTTCACTAAAACGGTCATAATTTTGTCATTCGGAGTCCGTGTCAGACCCACAAGTACTCAAACTGCTCGCGGCGAGCACGCGAATCCAGAAAATACTCCCCGCTTGCACCAGGTGGCCCAGAGTACCCTCAAATTCAGCCTTAAGCAGGACTTTTTGGCCCTGAAAGTGAAAGAACGTCATTCGTCCCTGTTTTCCACACAAGTTTCTGAACCCATTGGCACTTTCTTCTGAAGGAAATTCGAGAGATTATGTTTCTTATAGACATTAGCCCCCCTGGTAAGGACAAACGTACCTTTCTGCAGATGCTCTATGATCCGAGCAATCTCATTTGGCCGTAAATTGAAGAAAATCCAGCGGCTATATGCCTTATTCTCCTTGTTTTCGCCGGATGGCATGCTGTAACTCACGCGCGTGAAAGCCAAGAACAAAAGGGCACTCCTGGCATCGGTCAATATATATGTGGAAACGATATCTCCTCTATAGAGGACAAGAAATTATGGGGCAATCAGGCAAAAAGCACACGAGAAAATGAAGTACTTTCAAGGGCTGCCATAGAATGGACAAATGTTCACTAAAACGGTCATAATTTTGTCATTCGGAGTCCGTGTCGGACCCACAAGTACTCAAACTGCTCCCAGCGAGCTTGCGAATCAAGAAAATACTCCCCGCTTGTGCCAGCAGGCCCGGAGTACCCTCAAATACGGCCTTAAGCAGGACTTTTTGGCCCTGAAAGTCAAAGAACATCAATCGTCGCTGTTTTTCAGACAAGTTTCTGAACCCATAGGCACTTCCTTTTGAAGGAAATTCGAGAGATTATCTTGCTTATAGACATTAGCCCCCTGGTAGGGACAAACGTACCTTTCTGCAGATGCTCCATCATCCGGGCAATCTCATTTGGTCAGAATTGAAGAAAATCCAATGCTATATGCCTTATTCTCCTTGTTTTTGCCGGATGGCATGTTGTAACTCATGCGCGTGAAAGCCAAGAACAAAAGGGCATTCCTGGCATCGGTCAATATATATGTGGAAACGATATCTCCACTATAGAGGACAAGAAATTTTGGGGGCAGTCAGGCAAAAAGCGCACGAGAAAATGTAGTACTTTCAAGGACTGCCATAGAATGGAGAGATGTTCACTAAAACGGTCATAATTTTGTCATTCGGAGTCCGTGTCAGACCCACAAGTACTCAAACTGCTCGCGGCGAGCACGCGAATCCAGAAAATACTCCCCGCTTGCACCAGGAGGCCCAGAGTACCCTCAAATTTAGCCTTAAGCAGGACTTTGTTACCCTGAAAGTGAAAGAACATCATTCGTCGCTGTTTTCCACACAAGTTTCTGAACCCATTGGCACTTTCTTCTGAAGGAAATTTGAGAGATTATGTTTCTTATAGACATTAGCCCCCCTGGTAAGGACAAACGTACCTTTCGGCAGATGCTCTATGATCCGAGCAATCTGATTTGGCCGTAAATTGAAGAAAATCCAGCGGCTATATGCCTTATTCTCCTTGTTTTCGCCGGATGGCATGCTGTAACTCACGCGCGTGATAGCCAAGAACAAAAGGGCACTCCTAGCATCGGTCAATATATATGTGGAAACAATATCTCCTCTATAGAGGACAAGAAATTATGGTGCAATCAGGCAAAAAGCACACGAGGAAATGAAGTACTTTCAAGGGCTGCCATAGAATGGACAAATGTTCACTAAAACGGTCATAATTTTGTCATTCGAAGTCCGTGTCGGACCCACAAGTACTCAAACTGCTCCCAGCAAGCATGCGAATCTAGAAAATACTCCCCGCTTGTGCCAGCAGGCCCGGAGTACCCTCAAATACAGCCTTAAGCAGGACTTTTTGGCCCTGAAGGTCAAAGAACATCAATCGTCGCTGTTTTTCAGACAAGTTTCTGAACCCATAGGCACTTCCTTTTGAAGGAAATTCGAGAGATTATCTTGCTTATAGACATTAGCCCCCTGGTAGGGACAAACGTACATTTCTGCAGATGCTCCATCATCCGGGCAATCTCATTTGGTCGTAAATTGAAGAAAATCCAGTGGCTATATGCCTTATTCACCTTGTTTTTGCCGGATGGCATGCTGTAACTCATGCGCGTGAAAGCCAAGAACAAAAGGGCATTCCTGGCATCGGTCAATATATATGTGGAAACGATATCTCCACTATAGAGGACAAGAAATTTTGGGGGCAGTCAGGCAAAAAGCGCACGAGAAAACGTAGTACTTTCAAGAACTGCCATAGAATGGAGAGATGTTCACTAAAAAGGTCATAATTTTGTCATTCGGAGTCCGTGTCAGACCCACAAGTACTCAAACTGCTCGCGGCGAGCACGCGAATCCAGAAAATACTCCCCGCTTGCGCCAGGAGGCCCAGAGTACCCTCAAATTTAGCCTTAAGCAGGACTTTTTGGCCCTGAAAGTCAAAGAACATCATTCGTCGCTGTTTGCCACACAAGTTTCTGAACCCATTGGCACTTCCTTCTGAGGGAAATTCGAGATATTATGTTTCTTATAGACATTAGCTTCCCTAGTAAGGACAAACGTACCTTTCTGCAGATGCTCAATTATCTGGGCAATCTCATTTGGCCGTAAATTGAAGAAAATCCAGCGGCTATATGCCTTCTTCTCCTTGTTTTCGCCGGATAGCATGCTGTAACTCACGCACGGGAAAGCCACGAACAAAAGGGCATTCCTGGCATCAGTCAATATATATGTGGAAACGATATCCCCTCTATAGAGGATAAGAAATTTGGGGGCAGTCAGGCAAAAAGCGCACGAGAAAATGAAGTACTTTCAAGGAGTGCCATAGAATGGAGAGATGTTCACTAAAACGCTCATAATTTTGTCATTCGGAGTCCGTGTCGGACCCACAAGTACTCAAACTTCTCCCGGCGAGCATGCGAATCTAGAAAATACTCCCCGCTTGCGCCAGCAGGCCCGGAGTACCCTCAAATACGGCCTTAAGCAGGACTTTTTGGCCCTGAAAGTCAAAGAACATCATTCGTCGCTGTTTTTCAGACAAGTTTCTGAACCCATAGGCACTTCCTTTTGAAGGAAATTCGAGAGATTATCTTGCTTATAGACATTAGCCCCCTGGTAGGGACAAACGTACCTTTCTGCAGATGCTCCATCATCCGGGCAATCTCATTTGGTCGTAAATTGAAGAAAATCCAGCGGCTATATGCCTTATTCTCCTTGTTTTTGCCGGATGGCATGCTGTAACTCATGCGCGTGAAAGCCAAGAACAAAAGGGCATTCTGGCATCGGTCAATATATATGTGGAAACGATATTCCACTATAGAGGACAAGAAATTTTAAAGGGCCAGCAAAAAGCGCACGAGAAAATGTAGTACTTTCAAGAACTGCCATAGAATGGAGAGATGTTCACTAAAACGGTCATAATTTTGTCATTCGGAGTCCGTGTCAGACCCACAAGTACTCAAACTGCTCGCGGCGAGCACGCGAATCCAGAAAATACTCCCCGCTTGCGCCAGGAGGCCCAGAGTACCCTCAAATTTAGCCTTAAGCAGGACTTTTTGGCCCTGAAAGTCAAAGAACATCATTCGTCGCTGTTTTCCACACAAGTTTCTGAACCCATTGGCACTTCCTTCTGAAGGAAATTCGAGAGATTATGTTTCTTATAGACATTAGCCCCCTTGGTAAGGACAAACGTACCTTTCTGCAGATGCTCAATTATCCGGGCAATCTCATTTGGCCGTAAATTGAAGAAAATACAGCGGCTATATGCCTTATTCTCCTTGTTTTACGGATAGCATGTCAGTAACTCACGCTGGAAAGCCAAGAACAAAAGGGCATTCCGGCATCGGTCAATATATATGTGGAAACGATATCTCTCTATAGAGGACAAGAAATTTAGAGGGGCCAGCAAAAAGCGACGAGAAAATGAAGTACTTTCAAGGAGTGCCATAGAATGGAGAGATGTTCACTAAAACGCTCATAATTTTGTCATTCGAGTCCGTGTCGGACCCATAAGTACTCAAACTTCTCTCCCGAAGCGTGCGAATCTAGAAAATACTCCCGCTATGCCAAAGAGGCCCGAGTACCCTCAAATATGGCCTTAAGCAGGACTTTTGCCCCGAAAGTCAAAGAACATCATTCGTCATTGTTTTTGGACAAGTTTCAACCCATAGGCACTTCCTTTTGAAGGAAATTGAGAGATTATCTTGCTTATAGACATTAGCCCCTGGTAGGGACAAACGTACCTTCTGCAGATCCTCCATCATCCGCAATCTCATTTGGTCGTAAATTGAAGAAAATCCAATGCTATATGCCTTATTCTCCTTGTTTTGCCGGATGGCATGTTTGTAACTCATGCGCGTGAAAGCCAAGAACAAAAGGGCATTCCTAGCATCGGTAAATATATATGTGGAATAATTTTTTAAAGGAAACAAAAAAATTTTGGGGTTTTCAAAAAAAAAAAAAATTTTTTTAAAAAAAGGGGGGCAAAAGGGGTTTAATTTTGGGCCCTTTTTTGGGGGAAAAAAAGGGTTTTTTGGGGTTTAAAAAAACCCCGCCGGGCGGGGAAAAAGGGGGAAAATTCCCTTAAAGGGGAAATTTTTTAAAAAATTTTCCCCTTAAATTTGGGGTTTTTTAAAAGGGAAAAAATTTGGAAAAATTTTTTTTTGGGGGGAAAAAAAAATTTTTTTAAAAAACCTTTCCCCCCCCAAAAAATTTAAATTTTTTTTAAAAAAATTTTTTTTTAAAAAAAAAGGGCCCCAAAAATTTTTTTTTTTTTGGGGGGGGGGCCCCCAAATTTTCCTTTTTAAAAAAAAAAAAATTTTTTTTCCCCAATTTTTAAAAACCCAAAAAAAAAAGGAAAAAAAAAAAAAATAATTCCCCAAAAAAAAAATTTTTCCTGGCGGAAAAAACCTTTGGGGGCCCCAAAAAAACCCCTGGCGGCCTTTTTTTTTTCCCCCGGGGCCCCTTCAAAACCAAAAAATTTTTTTGGGAAAGGGGGTTTTAAAATTTTTAAAAAGGGGGAATTTTTAAAAAAAAAAGGTTTTTTTTAAAGGGGGGGTTTTTTTCGGGTTTTTTCGGGAATTTTTTAAAAAAAAAATTTGGGAATTCCTTTTCCCTTTTTTTTATAAATTTGGAAAATCCCCAAACCAAAAAGGGGCCCGGGGTTTTTTAAAAACCCAAACCCCAAAAAAAAAAAAAAATAAAAAAAACCCTTTAAGGGCCCAAAAATTTGGGGAAAAAAGGCGGAAAAAAATTTTTTTGGGGGGAAAAAGGGGCCCCTTAAAGGGTTTTTTAAAATTTCCCTTGGGGGCCCCCAAACCCCTTACCGAATTAGGAAATTTTGGCCAAAAAAAAAAATTTTTTTAAAAGGGGGGGGAAAAATTAAAATTTTTTTAAAATTTGCCCCGGAAATTTTTTTTTTTTTTAAAATTTTCCCCTTTGGGGAAAAAATTCCCCAAAATGCCTTATTTCCGGGTTTTCCTTTGGCTTTTTAAAAAACCCCAAAACCAAATTTTTTTCCCGGGGAATTTTTCCCAACCCCCAAAAAAAAAAAAACCCCCCAAAAAAAAAGGGAAGGTTTTCCCAAAAAAAGGAAATTTGGGAAAAGGGCCATTTTTAAAAGGGGGGCCAAAAAATAAATTTCCCCGGGCGGCAAATTTTAAATTTCCCCTTTGGGGGGGTACCCCAAAATTTTATTGGGGGTTTTTTAAAAAAAAAAAAAATTTTTTAAAAAGGGGAAAATTGGAAATTTTTTAAAAAAATTGGTTTTTTTATTAAAATTTTTTTAAAAAGGAAATTTTTTTCCCCTTTAAAAAGGGCCCCTTTGGGAAAAAAAAAGGGGCTTATGGGCCCCCTTTTTTTGGGGGAAAAAAATCCCCTTTTAAAAACCCGGGTTTTCCGGGGCCCAAAAAAACCCGGAAAAAAAAAAATTTTTTAAAAGGGGGAAAAAAAAAGGGAATAAAAAGGGGCCAAATGGAAAAAAAAAAAATTTTAATTTTTTTGGGGGGGCCCAAAACCAAATTTTCCCTTTCCGAATTGAAAAATTTTTTGGGGGGCCCCAAAAAATTTTTCCCCTTTGGGCCGGAAACCCAAAAAAAAGGTTTTTAAAAAGTTTAAAACCCCAAAATTTTTTTTAAAAAAGTTTTTCCCTTTAAACTTGGGGAAAAAAATTTTTTTAAGAAATTTTTGGGGAAAATTTTTTGGGAAGGAAAACAAATTCCTTTTTCCCTTTTTTGGGAAATAATTTTTAAACCTTTTTTTGGGGGGGGTTTTTTTTAAAAACCCAAAATTTTCCCGGGGAAAAATTTTGGGGGAACCCGGGGAAAAAAAAAAGGGGGAAAAAAAAAGGTTTAAATTTTAAAATTTTTTTTCCCCAAAAAGTTTTCCGGGGAAAAAAAAAACCCCCCCCGGTTTAAAAAACCCCCCAAAACCCCCCTTTTTTAAAAAAAACCCCAAAAAAAAAATTTTTTTTTTTTTTTTTTTTTTTTTTTTTTAAGGGACAAAGGGTTTTGGGAAAAATTTTTTGGGGAAATTTTTAAAAAAAATTCCTTTGGGGTTTTTAAAATTTTTTTTAAATTTCCCTTTTTTGGGGGAAACCCAAAAAAAGGGGGCCAAAAAAAAATTTCCCAATGGAAAAAAATTTTAAGGGGCCCCAAAAGGGGAAAAAAATTTGGGGTTTCGGAAAACCCTAAAAAAAAAGGGCGGAAAATTTTTTTTGGGGCCCAAATTTTCAAACCTTCCCGGGAACCGGGAATAAAAACCCCGGGCCGGGGAAAAAACCCCCTTTAAAGAAAAAACCCCTTTTTTAAATTTTAAAAACCAATTTTTTTGGGCAATTTTTTTTTTTTTTGGGGGTTTTTTTTTTAAAAAAAACCCCGGGAAAAAATTTTTTCAAAGGGAAAAAAAAAAACCCCCTTTTTCCCTTTTTTTTTGGGGGGTTTTTTTAAAAAAAAGGGGGGGTTTAAAGGGGGTTTTTTGGGAAAAATTTTTGGGGGAAAAAAAGGGGGGCCCCGGGGGAAAAGGGGGGAAAAAAGGGGTTTTTTTTTCCGGTTAAACCCAAAAAGGGGGGGTTTAAAAAAGGGGGGGGGAAAAAAAAAAGGGGGGGGGCCCCCAAATTAAAACCTTTTTTTTGGAAAAAAAAAACCCCTTTTTGGGTTTTTGGAAAATTTTAAAAACCCCCTTTTAAGGAAAAAAAATTTTTAAAAAAACCCCCCCTTTTTTTGGGGTGCTTTTTTGGGGGGTTTTTGGGAAATTTTTTAAAAAAAAACCCCCCTTTTTTCCCCAAAAAATTTTTTTTTCCCCGGGGGGGCCCAAAGGTTTTTCCCCGGAAAAAAAAAGGGAAAGGGGGAAAAAATAAAGGGGGGCCCCTTTAAAAAAAAAACCCCCCAAAAAAAAAAATTCCTTTTTGGGGAAAAAAAACCACTTTTTAAAAAATTTTTTTGGGGTTTTTCCCCCCCAAAAACCTTTTTTGGGGTTTAAAAACCCCCTTTTAAAAGGGGAAAAAAATTTTTTTTTTTTTTGGGGGTTTTAATTTTTTAAAAAAAAAACCCGGGTTTTTTAAAAAAGGGAATTTTTCTTAAGGACAAAAAGGGGGAAAGGGAAACCCCGGGAAAAAATTTTTAAACCCGGGTAAAGGAAGAAAAAGGGTTTTTTTCCTTGGTTTCCGATTGGCCCCCCCCTTTTTTTGGGAAAAAAAAATTTTTTTTTAAAAAACCCAAATTCCCTTAAAAAATTTTTGGGAAAAAAAACCATTAAAAAATTTTTTTTAAAGGGAAAAAGGGGGTTTCCTTTGGGTAATTTTTTATTTTCCCAAAAAAAAGGGTTTTGGGGGTTTTAAAAAATCCCTTTTGGGGGGGCCCCCCAAAGCCTTTTTTTTTTTGGGAAAAAAACCTTTTTGGGGGAAAATTTTAAACCTTTAAATTTTTTAAAAATTCGGAAAGGGAAAAAAAGGGGGGAAGGAAAAAATTTTGGGGCCCATTTGGGGAAATTTTTCCAAAAAAAAATTTTTATTTGCCAACCCCTTTTCCCCTTTTTTAAAAAAGGGAAAAACCCCAAAAAAGGGCCATTTCCCCGGTTTAATTTAAAACTTTTCCCCAAAAAAAAAATTTTTTTTTGGGGCCCGAAAAATTTTTTTGGGAAAAAAGGGAGAATTTTTCCTTTGGGCATTAATTTTTGGGAAAATTTTCCCCCTTTTTCCCCGGAAAATTTTTTAAAAAATTGGGCCCGGGAAACCCCCGTTTTGGGGGTTTTTTAAAAAAAAAAAAAATTTTTTTAAATTTTAAAATTTTTCCCTTTTTAATTAAAAAAAATTTTTTTGCTTAAACCCTGGGGAAAATTTCCCGGGGGGGGAAAAAAAAAAATTTTTAAAAAGGGGGAAACCCCAAACCCCCCGGGGGTTTTAAAAACCCGGGGGGGAAAAAAATTGGCCTTTTTTTGGGGAAAATTCCCAAAAAAAAATTTTTTGGGGGGAAAAACCCCAAAAATTCCTTTTAAGGGGAAAAAAAGGGTTGTTTAAAAAGGGCCCAAAAAAGGTCCTTTCGGGGTTTTAAAGGCCCTTTTGGGAAAATTAAAAAACCCCCCGGGGGGCCCTTTTCCCTTTTTTTTTTTTTTCGGGAAAAAAAAAATTTTTTTTTGGGAAATTTTGGGAAAACCCCCCCTTTTAAAAAGGGAAATTTTTTTTAAATTTTGGGTTTTAAAAAAACCAAAATTTTTTTTTTTGGGAAAATTTCCCAAAGTTTTTTGTTTTGGGTTGGAAATTTTTTCCCCCCTAAAGGCCAAGGGAAAAAATTTTTTTTTGGCCAAAATTCCAAAAAAAAAATTTTTTTTCGGGGGCCCCCAAAAAATTTTTTTGGGGCCCAAGGGGTTTAAAACCCCTTTTTTTCCCCTTTGGGGTTTTAAAAAATTTTTAAAAAAAAAACCCCGGGGGCCCCCCTTTTTAAAAAGGTTTTTAAAAGCCAAAAAAAAATTTTTGGGTTTTTGGGTTTTTTTTAAGGAAAAAAAGGGGGGAAAAGGGAAAAAAAGGGGGAAAAAAGGGGGTTTAAAGGGGTTTTTTTTGGGGTTTTGGAAAAAAACCCCAAATTTTCCTTTTTTTTTAAAAACCCCTTTTAAAAACCCCAAAAAAAAACCCCAATTTTAAAATTTTCCCCTTTTGGGAAAAATTTTAAACCCTGGGCCCCTTTTGGGAAAAAAGGTTTTTTTAAAATAGAAAAGGGGTTTAAAAAGCGGCCTTTTTGGGTTTTTTGGGGAAATTTCCCCTTTAAAAACCCCAAAAATTCTCCCGTTTTCCCGGGGGGGCCCCTCAAAGGGGAAAAAAAAAATTTTTAATTTAAATTTTCCCCTTTTGAAAAAATTTTTTTTGGGGGAAAAGGGAAAAATTTTAAACCAACCCCCGGGGGAAAGGTTCCTTTGGGTTAATTTTTTTCCCTTTTAAAAAAAAATTGCCCCCTTTTTTTTTTTGGGGGGAATCCCCAAACCAAAAAAGGGGTTTTTGGCCCGGAAAAAAAAAAATTTTTTTTAAAAAAAAAGGGTTCGGGGGGAAAGAAAATTTTTCTTTAAAAAATTTTTGGGGGTTTAAACCCCAAATTTTTTTTTTCCCCCCGGGAAAAAAACCCCAAACCCCCCTTTTTTTTTTGCCCGGGGCCGGGTAACCCCCTTTGAAAAAAAAACCCAAAAGGAAAAAATTTAAAATTTTTTTTAAAGGGAAAAAATTTTGGGGTTCCCCGGGGAAAAAAATTTTTTTTAAAAAAAAGGGTTTAAACAAAGGGGGCCCCCTTTTTGGGGGGCCCTTTTAAAAAAAACCCCCCCAAAATCCCCCTTTTTCCCGGGGGGTTCCCTCAAACTATTTAAAGGGGGAAATTTCTTTTTTTTTGGGAAATTTTTAAAAAAATTTTTTGGGGGAAAAAAGGGGAAAAGAATTTTCCCCGGGGGAAAAAAATTTTTTTTTTTTCCTTTTTTAAAAAAACCAAAAATTTTTTCCCTTTTTTAAAAACCCCTTTGGGGGGGAACCCCAAAAAAAACGGTTTTTTAAATTTGGGAAAATTTTTTTTTAAAAAAAATTTTTAAATTTTTTGGGGGGAAATTAAAGTTTTTGGGGGAAAAAGGTTTTTAAAAGGTTTTTTGGGGTTTTCCTTTCCCCAAAATTTTTTAAAAAAAAAAAAAAGGGCCTTTTTTTTCCCCTTTCGGGGGGGGAAAAAAAAAACCCATTTTTTTTGGAAAATTTTTTTTTTTGGGGGAAATTAAAAAAGGGAAAAAGTTTTCCCCTTTGGGGAAACCCCCGGAAATTTTTTTGGGTTCCCCAAATTAAAAATTCCAAGGCTTTTTTTTTTTTGGGGGGGAAAACCCCCTTTGAAAAAGGGCTTTTCCCCGGTCAAAAAAAAATTTTTTCAAAAAAAATTTTGGGTTCCAAAAAAAGGGAAAATTTTTAAAACCCCCGGGGAAAATTTTCCCGGGGTTTTTTATTTGGGTTTTTCCCCAAAATTAAAAAAATTTTTTCCTTTTTCCTTTTTCCCCCGGGGGGCCCCTAAAAAAAAAGGGGGGGAAAATTAAAAAAAAATTTTTTTTTTTAAAAAAAAATTTTTTTCCCCGGGGGGAAAAAAAGTTTTTTAAAAAAGGGTTTTTTTTTCCCCTTTTTGGGGGCCCCTTTGGGAAAAAAAAGGGGGGGGAATTTTTTCCCCCCTTGGTTTTTGGGGGACCCCAAATTTTAAAAGCCGGGTTTTGGGAAATTCCAAAACCCTTTTTTTTTTTTTTAAAAAAAATTTTTTGGGGAAAAAAAAAAATTTTTAAGTTTTGGGGAAACAAATTTTTGGGGTCAAAAGGGTTTTTTCCGGTTTAAAAAAAACCCTTTTCCTTTTCCCTTTTTTTGGGGGGCCCCCAAAAAAAATTTTTAAAATTTAAAAAACTTTCCCCTTTTTTAAAAAAATTTTAAAAAAAGGGGGGAAAAGGGAAATTTTTGGGGGGGCCCCCAAAGGGGGTTTTTTTGGGGTTTTGGACCCCAAAAAATTTGGCCGGGGGAAAAAATCCCCTTTCCTTTTTTTTGGGGGGGGGCCCCAAATTTCCCCGGGGGGAAAAAAAAAAACCCTTTCCCTTTTTTTGGAAAATTTTTCCCCTTGGAAAAATTTTTTGGGGAAAAGGAAAAAGGGGAAAAAAACCCCGGGGGCCCAAGGTTTCCGGATGTTCCTTAACCAAAATTTTTTTTTTTGGGGGAAAAAAAAACCCCCTTTTTCCGGGAAAATTCCCTTTCCGGGGGGGCCCCAAAAAAATTTAACCCTTTTTTTAAAAAAAAACCCCTTAAAAAAATTTTTTTAAAAAAAAGGGGGAAAAAAAATTGTTTTTCCCGGGGAAATTTTTCCGGGCCCCCCCCTCAAATTTTAAATTTAAAAAAGGGAAAAACCCCTTTTCCCGGGGGGCCCCCTTAAAAACCCCCCCCAAAAAAAAAAAAATTTTTTCCAATTTTTAAAATTGGGGTTTTTTGGGGCCGGGAAAAGTTGCAAAAAAACCCCCGGGGAAAAAAAGGGGTTTAAAGGGGTTTTTTTTGGGGGGAAAAAACTTAAATTTTTCCCCGGTTTAACCCAAAAATTTTCCCCGGCGGGGGAAAAAAAAATTCCCGGGGTTTTTAAAAAAAATTTTTTTTTTTAAAGGGTTTAAAACCCGGGGGGAAAAAAAAAAATTTTTTAAAAAATGGAAAATTTTAAAAAAAAAATTTTTTTGGTTTAAAAAAAAAAATTTTTCCCTTTTTTTTTTGGGGGGGTTTTTTAAAAAAAAAATTTTTCCCCCGGGGAAATTTAAAAACCCCTTTTGGGAAAAATTTTAAACCCCCCGGGGGGGGGAAAAAAAAAAAAATTTTTTTTTGGGGAAACCCAAAAAAAGGGGGAAAAATTCCCCGGGGGTGGGTTAAAAAAGGGGGTTTTTTTAAAAAAAAACCCTTACCCTTTTTCCCCTTTTTTTTTTTTAAAAAAATTTTTTAAAAAAAAAGGGAAATTTTTGGGGGAAATTTTGGGTTTTCCTTTTAAAAAAAAAAATTTTTTTTTGGGGGCCCCAAAAAAAAAAAAAAAAATTTCGGGTCCTAAATTTGGGGAAGGCCTTTTAAAAAAAAATTTTTTAATCCCCCCAAAAAAAAAAAAAACCCCCCCGGGGGAAAAAAAAAATTTTTTGGGGGCCCCTTTCCCCCCCCCCGGGGAAAAAATTTTTTGGGGGGAAAAAAACCCCCAAAAAATTTTTTTAAAAAAAAATGACTATATGCCTTATTCTCCTTGTTTTAGCGGATAGCATCTTTGTAACTCACGCGGGAAAGCCACGAACAAAGGGCATTCACGGCATCGGTCATATATATGTGAAGCGATATCTCCTCTATAGAGGACAAGAAATTTAGAGCGGTCGAAAAGCGCGAGAAAATGAAGTACTTTCAAGGGTGCCATAGAATGGAAGATGTTCACTAAAGCGCTCATAATTTTGTCATTGGTCCGTGTCGGACCCACAAGTACTCAAACTTCTCCCGGACGTGCGAATCTAGAAAATACTCCCGCTTGCGGCCGAAGGATACCCTCAAATATGGCCTTAAGCGGGACTTTTTGCCACGAAAGTCAAAGAACATCATTAAATCATTGTTTTTAGGACAAGTTTACGAACCCATAGGCACTTCCTTTTGAAGGAAATTCGAAGATTATCTTGCTTATAGACATTAGCCCCTGGTAGGACAAGCGTACCTTCTGCAGATCCTCCATCATCAAGGCAATCTCATTTGGTAGTAAATTGAAGAAAATCCAGGACTATATGCCTTATTCTCCTTGTTTTTGCGGATGGCATCTTGTAACTCATGCGCGTGAAAGCCAAGAACAAAAGGGCATTCCTAGCATCGGTAAATATATATGTGGAATCGATATCTCCACTATAGGAGAAAAGAAATTTTAGGGCGGTCGGGCAAAAAGCGCCGGAAAATGTAGTACTTTCAAGGACGCCATAGAATGGAAGATGTTCACTAAAGCGGTCATAATTTTGTCATTGGTCCGTGTCGGACCCACAAGTACTCAAACTGCTTTCATGGCGAGAACTGAATCAGAAAATACTCCCGGTTGCACGGAGGCCAGTACCCTCAAATTCAGCCTTAAGCAGGACTTTTTGGCCCTAAAAGTGAAAGAACATCATTAAATCGTGTTTTCCACACAAGTTTACGAACCCATTGGCACTTTCTTGAAGGAAATTAGAGATTATGTTTCTTATAGACATTAGCTCCCAGTAGGACAAGCGTACCTTCTGCGGATCTTTGTATGATCAAGCAATCTCATTTGGCGTAAATTGAAGAAAATCCAGGACTATATGCCTTATTCTCCTTGTTTTAGCGGATGGCATTACGTAACTCAGGCGTGAAAGCCAAGAACAAAAGGGCACTCTGGCATCGGTCGATATATATGTGAAACAATATCTCCTCTATAGAGGACAAGAAATTATAGGAATCGGGCAAAAAGCACGCGAGAAAATGAAGTACTTTCAAGGGCTGCCATAGAATGGACAAATGTTCACTAAAGCGGTCATAATTTTGTCATTGAAGTCCGTGTCGGACCCACAAGTACTCAAACTGATCCCGGTGAGCATGCGAATCTAGAAAATACTCCCGCTTGTGCGGCAGGCCGGATACCCTCAAATCTGACCTTAAGCGGGACTTTTTGCCGAAAGTCAAAGAACATCAATAAATCATTTTTTTGGACAAGTTTACGAACCCATAGGCACTTCCTTTTGAAGGAAATTGAGAGATTATCTTGTTTATAGACATTAGCCCCTGGTAGGGACAAGCGTACCTTTGCGATGCTCCATCATCAGGCAATCTCATTTGGTAGTAAATTGAAGAAAATCCGGTGGCTATATGCCTTATTCTCCTTGTTTTTGCGGATGGCATCTTTGTAACTCATGCGCGTGAAAGCCAAGAACAAAAGGGCATTCGGCATCGGTCGATATATATGTGGAAATGATATCTCCACTATAGAGGACAAAGAAATTTTAGAGGCGGTCGGTGCGCCCTGAGAAAATGTAGTACTTTCAGAGCGCCATAGAATGGAGATGTTCACTAAAGCGGTCATAATTTTGTCATTGGTCCGTGTCGGACCCACAAGTACTCAAACTGCTCATGGCGAACAGCGAATCGAAAATACTCCCGCTTGCGCGGAGGCCAGTACCCTCAAATTTAGCCTTAAGCGGGACTTTTTGGCCCTAAAGTCAAGAACATCATTAAATCATTGTTTTCCACACAAGTTTACGAACCCATTGGCAATTCCTTACGAAGGAAATTCAGAGATTATGTTTCTTATAGACATTAGCCCCTGGTAAGGACAAGCGTACCTTCTGCGGATGCTCAATTATCAGGCGATCTCATTTGGCGTAAATTGAAGAAAATCCATGACTATATGCCTTATTCTCCTTGTTTTGCGGATAGCATCTTTGTAACTCACGCAGCGGAAAGCCACGAACAAAGGGCATTTGGCATCGGTCGATATATATGTGGAAGCGATATCTCCTCTATAGAGGACAAAGAAATTTATAGGCGGTCGGAAAAGCTGCGAGAAAATGAAGTACTTTCAGGAGTGCCATAGAATGGAGAGATGTTCACTAAAGCGCTCATAATTTTGTCATTGGTCCGTGTCGGACCCAAGTACTCAAACTTCTCGGTGACGTGCGAATCTAGAAAATACTACCGCTTGCGCCCGAACCAGATACCCTCAAATCACTTAAGCGGGACTTTTTGGCCACGAAAGTCAAGAACATCAATGTATTGTTTTTGGACAAGTTTACGAACCCATAGGCACTTCCTTTTGAAGGAAATTGAGAGATTATCTTGCTTATAGACATTAGCCCCTGGTGAGGACAGCGTACCTTTCTGCGGATGCTCCATCATCAAGGCAATCTCATTTGGTAGTAAATTGAAGAAAATCCAGGCTATATGCCTTATTCTCCTTGTTTTGCGGGATGGCATGTTGTAACTCATCGCGTGAAAGCCAAGAACAAAAGGGCATTCTGGCATCGGTCGATATATATGTGAACGATATCTCCTCTATAGAGGATAAGAAATTTAGGGCGATCGGGAAAAAGCGCCGAAAATGAAGTACTTTCAAGACGCCATAGAATGGAGAGATGTTCACTAAAGCGGTCATAATTTTGTCATTGGTGTCCTCTCGGACCCAAAGTACTCAAACTGCTCCAGCGAGTGTGCCAATATAAATACTCCCGCTTGCGGGCCGGATACCCTCAAATCTGACCTTAAGCGGGACTTTTTTTGGGAAAGTCAAAGAACATCAAATCGTTGTTTTTGGACAAGTTTACGAACCCATAGGCACTTCCTTTTGAAGGAAATTGAGATTATCTTGCTTATAGACATTAGCCCCTGGTAGGGACAAAGCGTACCTTCTGCGATGCTCCCATAGGCATCTCATTTGGTCGTAAATTGAAGAAAATCCATGACTATATGCCTTATTCTCCTTGTTTTCGGATGGCATCTTTTAACTCATGGCGTGAAAGCCAAGAACAAAAGGGCATTCCATCGGTTAATATATTGAAGCGATATCTCCACTATAGAGGACAAAAATTTTGGGGCCTTTAGGGCCCGGAAAATGTAGTACTTTCAAGCGCCATAGAATGGAGAGATGTTCACTAAAGCGGTCATAATTTTGTCATTGGTCGTGTCGGACCTACAAGTACTCAAACTTCTCCTGAGCATCGAATCTAGAAAATACTCCTGCTTGCGCCACCGGGCCCTAAAT